>JAWDGP010006426.1:0-10000 GCA_033675545.1 Elysia crispata
ACTATTCTCATTATCATCATCATCATCATTATTATTATCTATATCTAAAAACAAGCTCTTGAGAACGGCTGATCATTGAAATTACTCTAACAATTTTTTAAACTCTAAAGATCACATCGACGTTGGTTATTCGGCCCGCTGCATGTAATCACAAAAATAACTTGAGAATAATTGCGGTATATCAAGCGTTGACCCTGAACTTGACTACCACTTCCTGTCTGTAGGAATGTGGAATTATGGGAATGCTTGCCGCCATCTTGATATCTGCGTGCCTGAATGCTACGCACCAACTACTGTATGACTGGGCAAGGTGTGTGAACTCTGGGAATTCGGACACGGTGGTGTGCAAGGTATTTGGCAGGATGGTGCGTCCTGGTGCTGTGGAGATGGGAATAAAAAAACTGTTCCACAACACTGTGGAGGTTTCACTTTATTAGAGGAAATGACAGAAAGTATGCCACAGCCACGTGTGATCCACAATCTTCCTTCTTCCCACAAGTTGGACCTTTTCTTGAGAAATCGAATTCTTTAGCATTAACATTTCAGAAAAAAAAAAAGTTGTGTCTCAAATAAAGTTCATGAAAATCTCACGGCAAGGGTCGGGATTGAGGAGTTCCACATAGTCCAGTGGATACAGATGTAGAAATATAGAGGTTCTGAGTTCGAATTTTGATTTGAGCTACCTGGAGATGAGGTAGGGTCTCACCTAACAAGTCCTATCTTGATTACAGGAGTCTACAAGTCTTTGAGACTGCACAGGATACAACAGTTTTGCACTCCGTTTTCCTATGTTATATGCTCCAACTGCTGCGCGGAGAGGCTCCTCGTCCAGAAAGAAAGCAAATTTAAAAAAGTATATAGTGTAAAAAATTATAGCACTCTCAATAAAGGTTTTTCGGTAAACATGAGTACGTTACACAAGATAGCAATCCATCGGTGAATGTTTTAGTGTATATGTATGTTATAAATTATGCAATATCAGTCAGCGGACTCGAGTACAGGCGTTTGGGCTCCTTGAACAAAGGAGGAACATCTAAGCCCAAGAGAAGGCAGAGAATGAAATAGTAGAGCATTTTAAACTACTTAATAGATAGTTGGCCATATCTCATCAATCGATTGGACAAAGATAACGGAAAAGAGAGAGATAGAAGCAGAGAAAGAGAGAATGAGAAAAGTGTGTTGATAGCTAACAGAGACAGATAAGGAGAAGGAATGAGTGAGAGAGAAAGAGAAAGACAGATAAAGACAAATCACTCGAACAAAAGAGGAAGTGCCGTCACGTTGTATTGACATCATCATTAGACAAACAATGTGCAATATGGGCGCCCGTCTCCGACCCCATTTCTCGCATATACATCATGACCTAGATGTGTGCAATAATATATCCCAGCAATAATCGAACACAGGCCTTCTGCAGAAATCTGGAAAGAAGACAAGACGTCTTAGAAAAAGAAGAAAAATCTTACTGAATTTGACCCAGATCTTATCCTGTGTAAGTTGCTGGAAGGAAACGTGATAGATCTGTGTAAATAATTGGGGGCTGCCGTCTTAAAACAACTGAACAGACAGAGAGGGGTAACATAATATTTACAAATGGGACAACAGGAAGATTACAAGATGTATGGTGGTGATAGAGATGTTGGCTCGAAAGGGGGGAAATAGGAATGAATTGATGACAAAATGGGAAAAGGTGGATAAATGGGGTAAAGTGATACACCGAAAAAAAAGGGTGAAACAAAGAGATCAGGAGAGGTAGGGAGAACGAGTCAAAAGATAGAAGGGGTGTGGGTGTGGCCGGGGGGGGGGGGGGAGAGAGAGAGAGAGAGAGAGAGAGAGAGAGAGAGAGAGAGAGAGGGGGAGAGAGATTTCTGATCGAAAAAAAATGGAGAAAAACAGACGCGATAAGAAAATAGAGAGAGAGAGAGAGAGAGAGAGAGAGAGAGAGAGAGAGAGAGAGAGAGAGAAAACAAGACAGGGGAAAAAGAGTTATAAGCAATACCTTATCCCTCAAGTATATTTTAATCACAGGATGGCTAAAAGCAAATTGCCATTGTATTCACATTTCCCTCATTTGTGTGAAGCAACGGTTAGAACGAAAGTAATACAACTACTTTCAATGTATAAAAATCTCTAATTGTTTGGCAGAGTGGCATGTAGATCTACTTTGCTACAATAAGTTACTGATAAAAACTAAGTCACTGCATGCAGAATAAAAAACACGAAAAAATATACTAAGAGAAGTTATATGAATACGAAAGCAAACAAAAAAAGATGAACTGGATCACGGAAGGAACAAAATTACACATGTTGAAAACTACGAGACTCCGGCCCTCAGTCAGATAGACTGAATCCGAGAAAAGGCCATCTTCGTCCTGAACATTATGGAGAGCACGACCCATTTTATCTCACATAAAAGAAGTTTCCTCCCTCTTTTCCCAGCATCCTTTGGAGAGGAAGCCATTACGTTTAATGTTGGGGTTGCGTCGCCAACTGGCAGTAAAAAAAGTAGTTCTTCACCAAATCTCAGAGGATGCTAGGTTTAGTATCCGACCAGAATATAGGGTCATACATCTCTCTTTCTCTCTCTCTCTCTCTCTCTCTCTCTCTCTCTCTCACTCACTCTCTATCTCTCTCTGTCTGTTTCTCTCTCTGTCTCTGTCTCTGTGTCTTTCTCGCTGTCTCTCTCCGCCTCTGTCTCTCTGTCTCTCTCTCTGTCTCTGTTTCTCTCTCTGTCACTCTCTCTATCTATCTTTCTCTCTCTCTCTCTATCTCTGTCTCTCTTGCTGTCTCTCTCCGCCTCTCTCTCTCTGTCTCTGTCTCTCTCTCTCTCTCTCTCTCTCTCTCTCTCTCTCTCTCTCTCTCTCTCTCTCTCTCTCTCTCTCTCTCTCTCTCTCTCTCTCTCCCTCTCTCTTTTTCCCCCGCATTTTTTCTCATCGGACTGCTTAGGTACCGAAAAGCCATAAACCTCGGCCAACCGCTTTACTAAATCTCTCCCCGAAATCTAAGAACGATGGGTCATTAAAAGTCACGAAGGCAGAGCCTATAGGTAATACATGAACGTAAATATTTAAATGAAGCGCAAATGATTTGCCTTTTGATTTCATTCCTCGTGTTTTGGTTTTAAAGGCAAATTGTTAATATTGAACACGAGTTAATTCGCCTTAGTCACAACAAATCTATGAAGCAAAAGGATCGTACAAACGTATTGCGCTTACATGATTCTGCTGAAAAATAATAATCAAGCTATATTAACACTTTCCCTTCTCTTTATTTTCTCCGGAGAGTATTTTTGTCTGGCAAATTGACAAATGCGTTTAAAACAAATGCACAGGTTGAAGCAGAGAAGGGCAGTTTGTGTGAGTCTTATTGCTAACTGAGGTAGGCATGAAATGGTAGTTGGTATGGACCAGAGGCTTTGAAAATGTCAGAAATGGAAAAACGAAACATTTAAGGATTTTAAGCCTAACAATAAATCATGTCGGTCGGAGGATAGTTTACAATGAGATAACCCATGTCTATGAAGAAAGTCCAGGAAAAGATTTACAAAACAAGTAAAAACAATCATGAAAAAAGAAGGGAGCTGTAAAAAGGTAATATACTGAAATAGGAATATAGATGGAAGGATTGACACACAAGCCAGAGAGATAGACATAGTGACAGATATATATATATATATAGATAGATAGATAGATAGATAGATAGATAGGTAGGTGGATAGGTAAAAAGATAGATAGGTAGATAGATAGATAGATAGCTTTGCTTAAATCCAATGATCTCAGTGGTATTTGCACATCAAACTTTGACCCTGCTGGAGAAGAACTGAAACGGTGACGTCCTTAATCTCATTGGATTACTGACAGTTTGGGATTTGAACCTGCGAAGAAGGTCCCTCCACATATCAAGATAAAGGCTTTCCCCTCACAACCACTAGTGAGAATTATTAATCAGCAACAGATAGGTTAGCTAAGGACTACTGAAACAGTCTGACGCAGGGACAAAGAAATGTAAGATTGAAAGATTTTACAAATAAGGAGATAGAAAGCCTGGCTTAGCAATAGAGAGATAATGGAGAGAAAGAAAGTTTTGCAGGTGGAGAGGAAAGGAGGGAAGAAAGAGGGAGCTGGAGGTGTGAAGGAAGAGATGTAGAGCCGTTATTAAGGAGGCTTTCTTTTCGACACGTACAGAACACAAATGGAGCAAACTCACAGCAAACTGTCGAACACACAAGGTTTGAGATCTCTCATTATTCTTTAGTTACGGCTAAAGATTCACACCAGACTGTATTCACGCTGTCATGACGGAGGTTTTATGATTATGGGTTATCATTTTTAGAATACTTAGTTAAGGGAGGGAATTTCCTTGTTTTTTGTCCGCTCATCTTTTTTGAAGGAGCTGCTGTGTCAACTAAGGGGAAGGCGGAGAGCCGCTGTGGTTACAGAGTGCCAATTTTGCTTGTCATCAAGGAAAGAAAGGGGCGTGGCTTGGGCTTTTTAATATAGTAAAAAATAAAAACGTTTCGGAGAGGCAAAGGATAAGAGAAAAAGAGGAGAGAATGAAGATGAAGGAAGATGGACAGAAAGGCAGTGAGAGAAGGAGGTAGAGGAGGACGAGGAGTAAAAGAGAGAGAGAGAGAGAGATAAAGAATAAGAGAAAGTTTGAGTTAGTGGGGAAGAGGGAGGGAGAGGGGTTTTTTGGTAGATAGATAACTGGGCTGTTACTCTTTAAAGGTCATGAGCTTTTGTTGCAAGTAGTGTAGGGGTCCTCATAAGATTGAGGGGTAAGTGTAGGGGGTGTTGATAGGGAGATTCTGGGCTATTACCCTACATAACTTAATTGTGTTTGGTAACAGTTTTGTAGAGGTTCTCTTAAGATTAGCGGTTGATAATCTCTTAAGATTAGCGGTTGATAATAGCGATGTGTTCGTAGGGAAATGATTGTGGGTCGAGGAGATTCAATCATGATTTACACTGATGAATGATGAGAATGTAGACAATGTTGTTATGTTGTTTAGTTGATGATGATGATTGAAATGGTGATAATGATGAGATGAATTAAGAGAGTGTGGCAGGTTTGAAAGTGGTGTCTGTAGTATTAGTGATGGTGATAATAATGATGACCATGATAGTTGTGGTAGACGATTTTGTTATGATTGTGATATACATTTCGTGAATGTATTTCGAGTGTAGCCGCCCTAAGGGGCTGTACTATTGAGGTTCTAATCCTAAAGGTCAGCAGGCTCAGGTGTTGTTTTTTTCTTTTTTTTTTTTATGCTATGGTCAGATCAAAAACTGGAAAAAAATGACTGAGATTTTTTAGACCGGGATCCATGCAAACAGCTGTCTATCGCCACTGATACATATTATATGCCGTCGAAAATCTGTATGTATTTAGCATTCAGAGAATACAGAGTCTACTTGGTCTTATAAAAAATCCTACTAGCCAGACTAATACCAACTTTTAGAACAAAATCGACAGGAGAAAAACAACAACTTGACAAAGCATTAAGAAGTAACTTATAGAGATTGCTTCAAATCAATTACAAAGCTGATACATATTATCACCCTGAAGTTTTCAGCGATAAAACTTAACAAATTATGTTTTAATTTATTTCTAATCACGCAGAGAGTGATGTTTCAAAAAAAACTTTGTGCCGCTTTAATACCAGAGGTGCGGTTTTTGATTCAGGTCAAAGTCAAGGAGGCGCAGAACCTAGTCGATGAAAGTGAGTCCTCCTGCAGTTTGCTCACAAATATTATCGTAACCTTTGTGACCCGAGGCGTTAGTGGAGGGTTCGGTTAAGCTCCCAGGAGCCCCCTTCTGATGGCTTTCTACTGAGTGTGAGTGATGGATTGGAGTGGGGGAGGTGTGGCTCGGAGTGACAGAGAGAGAGAGAGAGAGAGAGAGAGAGAGAGAGAGAGAAGGATTCAAATACTGAAGGATACAGGGGAGAGGGAGATTAAGAGAAAGAAATTGTAACGATATAGAGACATCGTAAAATAGGAGAGTAAGAGAAAGGAATGGTAGCGGTATAGAGACAACGTAAAAAAGGACAGAAAGAGAGACAGACATATATACATAGAAAAGAGATTACGGAAGACAGATCGACACAGACGGGGGAAGAAGAAGCAGAAGAAGAAGCAAAAGGATGAAAGAAAGAAAGGAGCTATAAATTAGAGAGAGCGATCATTCTTTAATATACATGTGGAACTAATTATGACAGCTTTTTGACGCCTTTTACAGGTTTCTACAAATATGGTGGGTGCTGGCTTATAGCTTCAAAACTATACTGCTTAACTCTGTATCACTTGTAAACCTATATAAAATAAAATAAAAGTTACAGATCTTTTAGTAAATTATAGTGCTGCTAAATATCAAAGTAAAAAGTATCTATAAAGCCAAGTGTATTACACAATTCGCTTGTATCTTTTTTCTCTATAAAAGGACATAAATGTGTTGAGCGTCAATCTAGTTAATTCTGACTGCCGTCCAAAGTATTTATCATTCACCCATTTTTCCTTCCCCATGCCCTCAATATTTGGTCAGATGCACCTCCTTCTCTTCCCACTCTCTCAATAGTCTCTCACACAGTGGTCCTGTCTTCCATTACTCCTTCTCTTCCCTCTCTCTCTATAGTTTCTCACACAATGTCCCTCTACTCCATTACTCTTTCCTTCACGATTGTGTTTTGGTTCCATCAAACATCATCAGCCGAGCTTACTCGGCCTGCCTACAGCTGGACCCGAGTCCGTGCCTTACCACCCCAGGTCCACACCCAGCCTGGTATATGGTGTGAGTACAAAGTGCCTGGTTTACGAAAACAATAATATCATGGAGTCTTCTTTGTTATTCATAGTGCGGTTCATTAGTTTGGGGTCTCACAGTTGTTAACTTCCTCGCTTTTTTTCTTCAAATTTTGTTCGTTATATCTGTTTAATTTCTTTTTTTCTTCGTAAAGTTTTCTTTTTCTTTCTTTCCTTATCTTTATCTCCCTCTCTCATAACTGTTGGTATTTTTTATCAGTTTTTTCTATGCACACATAAACAGTGGGCTTACAGTTCAGTACTATACTAAGCACTGCTACATGGCGTAGCCGCTTTAACATGAAATGAAATTTACATTGATAATCTGATCATCCAGATACCAGGGTAGTCAACATAACAATACAAACAAATTGAGATCAAAGAGACAGGGTGATAACGTAAACCATATATTCATATTGTTTAAACACCGGAAGACGAGCAAATAAGAAAGAGAGAGAGAGAGAGAGAGAGAGAGAGAGAGAGAGAGAGAGACAGACAGACAGACAGACAGACAGACAGAGAGACAGAGACCCAGAGAGAGACAGAGAGAGAGGCAGAGAGTCAGAGATAGAGAGAAAGACAGATAGACCGACAGACAGCCAGGGGAGGATATATATATATGTTTGTATATGTATATACAGAGAGAGAGAGAGAGAGAGAGAGAGAGAGAGAGAGAGAGAGAGAGAGAGAGAGAGAGAGAGAGAGAGATGACATTAAGTCTAAGCCACTTAAAAAAAAATACCCAAGCATTACGAAGGGATAAAAAAAGAACGACCATGTAGAAAATACAAGCAAACAGCGGGTTATAACCTTTGAGAAATAATGTAAAAGAAAAAAAAAAAAAACATAGAAAGAAACATGAATGACAGTTTGCTCTTTTTCAGATTGTGAGGCTAATCTCTGGTCTGTCATGCTAAGTTTGCCCAAGAGTGACTCTAACTGGACCATTGATGTCAGTTTTATGGTGGATTCGTAGAGGATGGACTGACCGTAAGGCAATTACAGCAAATAATGTTGGATGTGTGTGCATGTGTGTGGAATAGAAAGAGAAAGAGAGAGAGAGAGAGAGAGAGAGAGAGAGAGAGAGAGAGGTTGCAATAGCACAAAAACGATGAATTTAAAAAAATGGAGAGAGGGCAAGAATGATAGAGAGGCATAGAAGGATAAATAGGGATAGACGGAGAGAAAAGGAAGACAAAATGGCTACGAGATTAAAAAAAAAAAAAATGTAGGCACACAGAGAGACATAGAGCGAAATGAATAAAGAGAGAGGGAGAGAGAGAGAGAGAGAGAGAGAGAGAGAGAGAGAGAGAGAGAGAGAGAAAGCAAGAGAGAGAGGGGGGTAGAGAGAGAGAGAGAAAGAGAGAGAGGGGAGACAGACAGACAGACAGAGAGAGAAAGAGAGAGGGGGCAGGGAGAGAGAGAGAGAAAGAGAGAGAGGGAGAGAGAGAAAGCAAGAGAGAGAGGGGAGAGAGACAGACAGACAGACAGACAGAGAAAGAGAGAGAGGGGGCAGGGAGAGAGAGAGAAAGAGAGAGAGACAGATAGACAGACAGACAGAGAAAGAGAGAGAGGGGGCAGGGAGAGAGAGAAAGAGAGAGAGAAAGAGAGAGAGAGAGAGAGAGAGAGAGAGAGAGAGAGAGAGAGATTTGGTAGACTTTCACTTACCGCAGAGTTGGCCGGAGAAGTCTGTCTCTGGCGGTAGAGCTCCCTGTGGAGCTTGGAGAGAGAGAGAGAGAGAGAGAGAGAGAGAGAGAGAGAGAGAGAGAGAGATTTGGCAGACTTTCACTTACCGCAGAGTTGGCCGGAGAAGTCTGTCTCTGGCGGTAGAGCTCCCTGTGGAGCTTGGAGACCGCCTCTTTGCTCGCTCTCTTCTCCTCTGCCAACTGCCGCTTCAGCTCCTCTATCTTCTTCTTATCCTTCTCTCCATCCTAGATAAGAGATGAAAAAAAGAAAGAGTTAATGATTGGAATAGAAAAAAATTCGGAATATTTCTTTCTATCTCTCTTTCTCTCTCTTTATATGTCTCTCTCTCTCTCTATTTATCCATCTGCCTTTCTATCTATCAATCACTTGATTCTATCTATCAATCACTTGATCTTCAAAGAAAAGATAGAAACAGAGGAGAGAAAGGCAATAAAAACCATGAACACTAAATTTTAGCTCGCATAGGTCCCCCCCCCCCCCAACCACCTTCCCTCGCCCCCCACCATCCACCATCTTCTATGTCTAGAGCCAACAACCACACTTTAACACATTTTGGACCCCAACTACATCATTTTGCAGCTAATATAATCAATACTTAAACACCGTAATCTATTTCTAGCGCAAATTATAGCTGAACAGCACGCCCCGGTGACGTAGGGGAAAAAATCTTCGCGTTAGAAATACGAGTATTCCGGTTTGCCCCTGTCCTTATTTTTGCCACATTAATTCTCGGCCTTGAGTACCGGTAGCTGAGTTATGCCGCTTGGGTGAGCGCCTACAACCGGCCAGCGGAGCTCTGTGCTCACCCACACGCTCTAAAGCGGAAACCACTAGGATGTAAATTGTACTGGTCATAGTTCTACTCATAACAACCTCGCTAAATGTGGAGGGAAAAGGGGGGGGATGGGTAGCAAGGAGGAGAAAATAGTGAGACATAGAGACAGACACAGAGAGATAGGATTGTGATTGGGATGGCTGAGAAACAGAAGCAGGCCCTCACAAAGACAGAGAGGCAGAGAAAACTAGATAGATGGAGAAGAAAAAGAGAGGTTTACAGTGACAGACGAATTATGTGTGAGCAAAAGGAAATAGAAGAGAAATAGAAAGCAAAATGAGAGAGAATGAGAGAGAGAGAAGATATAAAAAAGAACAGTGAGGGGGGAGGATAGATAGAGAGGAAGAATGTATTAGAGAGAAACAGAGATAGAAAGAGAGAGAGAGAGAGAGAAGATATAAAAAAGAACAGTGAGGGAGGAGGATAGATAGAGAGGAAGAATGTATTAGAGAGAAACAGAGATAGAAAGAGAGAGAGAGAGAGAGAGAGAGAGAGAGAGAGGGGGGGGGGAGAGAAAGAGAGAGTGAGTGAGAAAATGCAACGATTGGAGGAGCAGATATAAAAAAGTGAGGGAAAAAGATAGAGAGGAAGAGTGTTTAGAAACAAACAGAGATAGAAATAGAGAGGGGGGAGAGAGAGAGAGAGAGAGAGAGAGAGA
>JAWDGP010006426.1:20000-30000 GCA_033675545.1 Elysia crispata
AGATAACCATTCTTCTCTTACGTTTCTATAATTGCTCCGTTACTTCGCACATGGAAAGCAAAAAAAAAAAAAAAAAAAAAAACGGGAAAAAAATTTGATATTTGCGATGGATTTCCAGATAAAAATGACATTGTACTCGTGTCACATTGCCCAGTAATGTCTATGTTTTGAGGAGTTTTTTTTTTAATTAGTTTTCTCTTTTCTTTGTAACTGATATTTTAATTGATGATTCTGGGTTCGGTGAAATATAAGGCGTTGATTTATTCGATTCAGAACAGAAATTGTAGTAGAAACTTTTATTTTGAAAACGTTTTACGGTTCACCAACTTCCTTTGTTCTGAATGACTAATAAGCTCTAATAGACCTAGTAGTTTTCCATCCTTATACTCTTCTTTGCCTCACTCACTCTGTCTATTACTTATTTCGTTCTCTCCATCTTGGTCTTTACATATGGTCTTCTTTGCCACACTCACTCTGTCTATTACTAATTTCTTCCTCTCCATCTTGGTCTTTACATATGGCTCTTTCTCTGCTTTTCTCCCTAAATCCCTGTATCTCTCCCAAACAGTTTCTATTTCTACCAGCACAGGTCTGTCTTAGCTACGACGATTACTGTGTAGCCCCAGGTTAACAAAGATTCAGTCATCTCATAGCCTATTAATGTATTATACAAGTTTGGTAATGGTACAAACATTTTTCCTTCCTCTTTTGTCAAAACAGCGAAAACTCGGTTCGCGTTACACCTAGAATCATCTAGTTACCCTTTTTCTTTCTTTTTTTTTTTTTTTTTTTGTCCTTGGTTTTTTTATCCTTTTTTTTTATAACTTTCCTTTTTATTTTCTGCTATTATCTTAATGTAAAGTAAAAGGTTCCGTCTTCTCAATCGAACGCATCATTTTATTTATTTTCAAACGAAATGTTACAGAGTCTTTTTCCAAATTAATATATAAAGCTACGATGACAATTAGTGAACAAAAAAGAAGCAAGAGTTCTTATCAACAGAGAATCAAATTTATTTCCCTTTACGCAAAAAAAAAGTAATAATAATAATAATAATAATAATAATAATAATAATAATAATAATAATAATAATAATAATAATAATAATAATAATAATAAAAATGATAAGAATAATGATAATAATAATAATAATAATAATAATAATAATAATAATAATAATAATAATAATAATAATAATAATAATAATAATAATAATAATAATAATAAATAATAACAATAATAATAATAATAATAATAATAATAATAATAATAATAATAATAATAATAATAATAACAATAATAACAATAATAATAACAATAATATTAACAATAATAATAACAATAATAATAATAATAATAATAATAATAATAATAATAATAATAATAATAATAATAATAATAATAATAAAAATGATAATAAAAATAAACGACCGTTTCGTTTAAGGACAACTTCAGCTATCAATAGGGCATTGAAAGCACATTCCAAACACCCCATACATTCTTCTGTTCCGTACATGACGGTGATCTCTATGAAGTCCCTTATCTCGCCACTTGGACTCTGATATAGTTAATCCACTCAGATCAAAGCCAAGGCTGTCTTGAGTAGGATCGAATGGCAGGTGTTGTTTCAAAGAGAATATTCGAATTCTGCTCGCCCCTCTTACCTAATCAGCGGTGTCCATTTCTTCTTTATCATAAACAAATGTTTTCTTTAGGTCGGAATATTGGTTTTCTCTCTCTTTTCCATAGTACACCGCTCCCTTCATCATCCTTATCTCTGTCTCTTTGTCTCTTTCTCTGTCTCTCTCTTTCTCTCTCTCTCGTTCTCTCTCTCTCACTCTCTCTGTGTGTCTCTGTCACTCTCTCTCTCACTCTCTCTGTGTGTCTCTGTCACTCTCTCTCTCTCTCTCTCTCTGTGTGTCTCTGTCACTCTCTCTCTCACTCTCTCTGTGTGTCTCTGTCACTCTCTCTCTCTCTCTCTCTCTCTCTCTCTCTCTCTCTCTCTCTCTATTTCTACCCTCTCCTTATCTATCTCTCTCTTATTGTCGTATATAAATAGAAGCCCAATTATTCAAATCCACATCAAAATCCAAAACATTATAAGTAAAAAAGCGGTATATACTCATTTTTACCTGCTTCGTCAGATAAAGTCTATTCTTACATATGGGGGATTTTGAAAAGTCTAGAAGAAAACTGATCTAAGATGTCAAAATCCCTTACTTTCAAAAAATGGTCCAACTTCTTATATCCTCTTTCTTAAACTTACGTATTCCATTTCACACATTTGGAAACTACAAATTTGAACAGCGTCGTCTTTCAATGTACTCTCTCTGCAGTTGATTTTGGTTCTTCTGCACTCAACCAAAGCTGGTCAACAAAGTAATTCAATCCACCATTAGGATCCGGATTCGAATATTTATATTCAGTCTGCTACCTTCTAGCCTCTCTCTAATACTTTTTTTCGACCATTATACTCGGTTCTAGATTGCGGGGTTTTTTTTTAAACATTCGTTCACTAGCGATTCTAGGCCAAGAGCTACTTGAAAACTGCTGTAGGTTGAGGGATGTTTTGAAAAGCTTAGGAGACAATGAGCTTCTGCACAAAATTTTATTGAATGTTTACTTTTAGTCTAACTAGTGGCAATGAAGCGCTGTTCTAGATTCTAGTCTGTTTAATTTATTTTTTTAAAGAGGGACGTGGTTTAGAAGGTCGCAGGTTTCTTTTAAGTCATCCTAGTATGAGGAAGAACATAAAAGCGCAGCGATATAGGCAAACTGGCTCGTAAAGGGATAAATAAAGAGATAGAGGAAGAGGAAGAGAGAGAGGCAGAGACAGAGAGAGAAAGAGATAGATAGGAAAAAGGAGAGAATTGGAAAGACAAAGAGAGACAGAGAACAGATACAACACCTAGAGGACAATTCGACACGAATTTCTCATTAGAAGGCAGGAGAAAAAACTAATAAAACTTAGATATTGTTAAAGTAAGCATTTCTTTTATTATGTAAAGAAATAAAGTGTTTAAGTGATTGCGTGTGTGTGTGTGTGAGTGAGAGAGAGAGAGAGAGAGAGGGGGGGGGGAGGGAGGTTGAGACTTAAACTATCTGACAGTTAAAATAAAGGATTTGAAGTGAGAAGGGACAAGGAAAAACATACGAAATTAAAAAAACAACTTAACTTTTCTCCAAAACAAACCGAATCTAGATTATTATTTTTTTAACAAGCCACAAGCGTCTTTCAGACCAGGCGATATTTCTCAAACAACAAAGATCTAAGCAAGCAAAATAAATAAAGATATAAAATTCAGCAATAGTGTTATGCAAGTTCTATACGTTTGTGTAACACAAGCCTTTGAAAAAGTATCTAATCATTCAAAAACATGAACGAAAAATCGAGACCCCGCATGTGTGGCAAGGATTCTTATTGATTCGCGATTGCCTGTGGCAAGTTATGATAATTAATATATATCACCTCTATAGACAAAGCTGCTTATTGAGGAGAACTCCACGTCATTCATTCGTTCTGTTTTGTCGGTCTGGTGCTTCGTTTTTATTTTCAAAGGATCAGGTCCGCGGAGGATAGGAGAGAGAGAAAGAGAGAAAGAGGGGGGAGGATGTTGGAAGGAGAGAAAAGCAGGGAGAGAGAGGGGGGAGGGGGGAATGTGGGAAGGAGAGAAAAGCAGGGAGAGAGAGGGGGGAGGGGGGAATGTGGGAAGGAGAGAAAAGCAGGGAGAGAGGGGCGGGGGATGTGGGAAGGAGAGAAAAGCAGGGAAAGAGAGAGGGGGGATTTGGGAAGGAGAGAAAAGCAGGGAAGGAGAGGGGGGGAATGTGGGAAGGAGAGAAAAAGAGGGAGAGAGAGGGGGGAGGGAATATGGGAAGGAGTGGTAGAGAGAGAGAGAGGAGAAAGAGAGAGAGAGAGAGAGAGAGAGAGAGAGAGAGAGAGAGAGAGAGAGAGAGAGAGAGAGAGAGAGAGACCTTGAGTAGCTGAAGTTTTAATCCTTTCAGACCATCATGATATTCCTGTCAACAGATTTGAAGGTTTTCTTATGAAACCAGCGGGGAAAAAATCAGAAAGGGAGACAAATCAACTCCTAGACACCTGCGACTTGGATTCAGAGAGAACAGATCCTGGTTGTATTACATTAACACTCAGGAGGATTAAAACTGCCTTACAGTGAATGACTAGAAACCTGTCCAAACCACAATGATACAATATAAAAAAAAAGCTAACCGAAACAAAATCTTTCATAAGACAACTTTTTTTTTTTACTTTTTGGGGGTGGGGGGTGGGGAAAAAAAAGGGGGGGGGGGGGTGTTCAGGTCGGAGAGAATAAAAAGATAAAAGGGGATGGGGGGATATGTAAGAAAAAAAATTAAAGTTAGAAGTAAGGTTTTCCACTCTGCAGCGCTTTTCAGATCTACCTCAGCGCGTGACCTTGTCCACATGGTGGTATTCTTCAAACGGCTTGTCGACCTTGTGCAAAGATCAGAAAGATTCTGAGTTCTGACACAATTTGATAATTGGCCTTGAGACGTGACGCAACGCGTGACATCGTCCGCCAAGGTTCAATTAAAACCTTAGGTTTTAGTTATTTGAGTAAACCTTTTCTTTTGTTCAAACCCACAGTAATTCTGAAACCACCAAAAAAAAAAAATAACAGCATTTTGTATGAGCATAATGAAAGGCCGAAGTGACGTACACTTAATTCTTTTTTAAGTCCTGGAGACTGTAAAAAAAAATTGTAATTAAGGCTTCCAATCCCAAAAGACACAAAGTAGAGCCTTGTTTTGGTGTTCGGGGTTATTTTATTCATAAAGAAATTGCTTTGCAACATTTGATAATATCCCTCAGATGTCCTGTCGAAGAGACAGTATTAGCATGTATGAAACATAGTGGAACACTGTTAAATTAAACTCCTAGGAACTTCTTCTTGTGGGTCTTTTTTTTTTTTTTTTTTTTTTTTTTGGGGGGGGGGGGGTTACTAATGGTCTAATAATTTATTGTCAGTGGAAAAAATATTCTTTAACCAAATTATCCCTATGGTTGAAAAACGTTTCTTTCAGACTGTAAAACAACACTAGGGTAAGGAAAAAAAAATGTAAAAATAAAATACAATTATTCTACAGTGATTGCCGCTAATTTTTTTTTTTCATCCTCAATGTTTTAATATTTCGTCGATGACCGTGAAGCGCTCAAAATCCATCACCCTAGGACAGAGTGAAATCCTTATCTATTTTGTGACATTAGTAAAAAAAAAAGTCAGATGTTAAAAACTAAATGACAAGTCTCATTACTTTCCCTACTTCCTTAACGACGAGCAACTAACATGAAGGAAGGGCAAATTCATTATGAATGTCCTTGGGAAATGACGTTGCGAGCGGAGCGTAGGGGCATGAGGTGATAAGCTGCGGCCCAGCACCAGGTGTAGAGGCACTTCACAGGAGCTAATCCGAGGATTAGAGCTGGCTTATCCCCTGGGGTTTATCCGACTGGACAGTGGGATACGGAGCACGGCGTCTGGTCTGACTGTAGCTTAGACACCAGCCTCAGATCTATTCCTAGCTCATATCACTGGGCATAAAATTGTGCAATACCACAGTACTCCTACCCCCCCCCCCCCCCCCCCTCTCTCTGTCTCTCTCTCTCTCTCTCTCTCTCTCTCTCTCTCTCTCTCTATCTCTCTCTACTCATTTCATTATTTTCAGTCACATGCATCTTCAGATCCTTAGATCTAGCTTCGTCTGTCTCAGCCTCTAACGTGGTTTGACTGCTTTCTTTATTTCTATATTCTCTCTCTCTCTCTCTCTCTCTCTCTCTCTCTCTCTCTCTCTCTCTATCTATCTATCTATCTATCTATCTATCTCTCTCTCTCTCTCTCTCTCTCTCTCTCTCTTTGTCAGTCTCTCTCTATCATTTCTCATCACAAGAGGTGATAGCAAACTAACAATAAAATGGTAATAAACGCTTAATCTGCAGACTACATTGGCCACAAAATGTACGTCTCCAAGTGACTTGGTTTAGAGCAACCTATAAGCCTTATGGGTTCATAATCTTTATCTAATATCACATCGTTTGGAACTAAAAAAAATATCTGAAACTTAAGGTGGGGTATTTCCTATGGATATTTCACGGTGCAAAATTTCAAACTTCGTTCCAACAATTCCCTGGGTTAGCGACTATAACAACATTAATACCTACATTATTCTGCATGATAACAGTAGCGACTCGCTAGATTTACCTGAAACCAAGAAGCAGAGAAAATTAAAACACTAGATCTAGATCTGCACTCTATGATCCATACTGAGATTGTTAAATAATTGTAATTATATTCGCATACATTGAACAAGTTCATTATGTTTAGTTTCCGTATCAATGGTATTCTGCTGTGTGACCTCTTTGTGTTTTGCGTCGTCTGTTTGACGTAGCGGCTATATGCCTTTATAGTGGAAATAGTAGAGAAAATAATATACTCTAGAAAGGACAAAAGGGAATTCCTACTGAGAACTCTAAACTGATAAATTCTTATTATCTTGGTCTCGTGATCGACATTATCTTAATTTAGTCTATTGTGGATTCCTACTATGATTATGGTACCTTTATAGTATTATTTGCTTAATTTTGATAAGGGATTTTCGATTCATAAAACAATGTGTGAATCTGTAAAACAGAAGTCGATACGAAATATTTGACAATGAAAATATTTTGTTCCATTAAGAGAGGTTATCGTATTAAAAAATATATGCAAAAAAAAAAAATAGACAGTGTGGTTGAGTATGCATTCGTAGATAAACTGACGGGCAGACAGGTGTCAAACTAGACGACATTTTAATCACACGCCATGAGTCTAGCCACGACTCGTAATAAGATTAGAAGTTGGTTTTCAGTGAAGAGGGAGAGATAGGTGTGTGTGTGTGGGGGGGGGGAAGGGGGAGAGAAAGAAAGAGGAAGGAAGGAAGAAGAAAAAGTTGGAAAATGACAAAGGAAGAAGAGGAGAAGAGATAGATAGGGGGAAAAGTGTCGAGAGAGAGAGAGAGGGAGAGAGAGAGAGAGAGGGGGGGGGAGGGGAGGGGGAGAGAGAGAAAGAAAGAGGAAGGATAGAAGAAGAAAAAGTTGGAAAATGACAAAGGAAGAAGAGGAGAAGAGAGATAGGGGGGAAGTGGAGAGAGACAGAGAGAGAGAGAGAGAGAGAGAGAGAGAGACAGACAGACAGACAGACAGACAGACAGGCAAAGACAGACAGACAGACAGACGGACGGACAGAATGTTGGGAAATAAAAACGGGAAGCGGGGTGAAAAACAAACAAACGTTAAGGGGCAATCAACGGACTGGCCGAGCGAGAGAGTAACTATGGAATGACCAGTCCAGTTCATTCCTGTCCAAATGACAACAGCTCTAACGTTATGCAAATTGGCAGATTAGGAGATGACCACAGGTCGGTGGCGATTATTGCAGGTCGCATACACACACGTCTGGTACCTGTCTGGGTTATTTTAGGTGATGGTTGGACACTGGGAGGCTGGCAGTTACGTCAGATCGGGAATAGTTCAACAGGGAGGGGAGGATGAGGCGGGACAGAGAGAGAGAGAGAGAGGGGGGGAGAGAGAGAGGGAGAAGAGAGAGAGAGAGGGGGAGAGAGAGAGGGAGAAGAGAGAGAGAGGGAGGGGGGAGAGAGAGAGAGGGAGGGGGGAGAGAGAGAGAGAGAGAGAGAGAGAGAGAGAGGGAGGGACAGAGAGAGAGAGAGAGGGGGAGAGAGAGAGGGAGGGACAGAGAGAGAGAGGGGGGGAGAAAGAGAGAGGGAGGGACAGAGAGAGAGAGAAAGTGAAACAGAAAAGAGAGATACAGAGAGAGAGAAAGGAGGGAGCTAGAGGCAGAGAGGGGCAAAGAGGATGAAATACAGAAAGAAGGTGAACGGGAGAGAAAATTAGAGAGTGAAAAAAAGACACTGATAGAGAGAAAAAGAAAGGAAGAGAGATAGATAGATAGATAGATAGAGAGAGCTAAGCCATGTGGAGAAATCGAGTGCAATGCCAAACTTCTCTAAACCCAAAATTATTCGATCCCGATAGGTTACGGGCCCCGCCGAGCTTTGTCTAGCTGACTGAGATTTCCACATAAGGCCAACCTATGTGGTTGATTCCTTGCCCAACTAGTAATACCTAATCATCATTCTTTGGTTTATTTGCCTCTTTATTACAAACATCGGGACTTGTCAACATCTATCAATCTTTAATATTTCCAGAGGGCTCGCCGCTATTTACAATATTTGACTAACACCATGAAAAAGGCCAATAAATCATACAATAAATATGGTAATTTTGCATCTCCCGTTACGCCATTGTATAAGCCCTGTCAAAATATTTTATGATCATCACAACCATCATTGCCATAAGTGTGTTTAAGTGTTGTGGCCTTGCACAGCCTTGAACTTTAGAACCAAGGTCACCGATGACAGACTCATTGTCTGCCCTATATTACTTATATCGCGTCAGACATGGACAATCATGGGTCACGTGACTAGTGCTAAGAGGACCATTATGAACGATGGGCCTAAAACTGATTGCCAAACATGATCTATCCTGAAACTAATAAGTAAGAAAATCAACACAAAGAGCAAAATTAATATTGATGTATCGAATTAGTCATTGCTAAATTGTAGATTTTATACAACGTAGATAGCAATCATAGATCTCTCTCAGTTAAGTATAAACTTTTATAGAATCTTTCGCTAAAGAGTCAAACAACCCTGGGATAACAACATTTTACTAATATAACAATAAAAATAATGGATTTAGTAGCACCAACAATATTTTAACATCCTAATATTGACTCACGTGATAAGCAAGTCACGACCTTTGCACCGAGAGAGACTCACAATGTTTTTAATGACCGGTCCTTGACCACAGAGCTCTATTTGTTAGTCTCGGTGCAAAACGCATGGGAAAGAAAAGATGACACATTCTGCTATTTATATGAGGTGTTTTATTCTAGTGACACCAGCCATGAGGACGTTATTTCAGCTCAACTATCAGATGAATGAAGCTAACAATACTGGGAGTCAGCTATCCTAATGCTCTGAGCTTCCTTCATGTGTTTAAAGATCTAAATGAAACGTTTAGTATACCGCTCAAATCTGCAATATTTAGACTAAATTCAAAATTACTTGTCCTCTATAGGAGCGATCACACAGGATTATTTGGAAACGTCGGATTGAAGGATGGACTAGAATCAAATAAAGTCCATAGCTTGCAGTTTTTTCTCAAAGAAAAATTTTAAAGGTGAAAAATAAATAAAAAAAAGAAGAAGAAGCGGGATGTAGGTTGAAATCGCTTTGTAATAAAATCAACTAAGATAGAAACTAATAATTCTCAGCCATTGAAACCCTGCTATATCACGTCTTTAAAATTAAGTAATGTTAACCCTTAAGAAAAAGGACAGTTTTAAAGCATTATAACCATGTCAGAATTTTTCATCATGTTTTTCTTTCTAACTTCTAAGGGTTAACCTGTAAGCAAACAAAGAGATTAATTAAATGGCAAAAAAAATTGGATAAAATTATCAAAACAAGTGTTTAAATTCAATTCATCGAATAAAGAAACAAGTCAAGGTTTGTTGCTTAATGTATCAAAGGAAACTACTGGCCGTTCTATTTAAAATACATGTATAAAAATTTCATCAATTCTTCATGTAACAACATGTGCAAGTATAAAAAAAAATATATGGGCTGGTTAGGAGGGTCACGTGTTTGTATATGATATGAATGTAACCCATTGTTATCAATGTGAAACATATGTCTCTGAGGTATTTTTACAGCTATTGTATGTAATATGAGGCGGTCAATATCTGATCCAATGAAAGATTTGGAGGTCCCGCTAGAACACGTCATGGTAATATTACTCTTAAGTGTAGTTTATAAAGTGCTATGCTCATCTGTTTGTAATATTCCTGGCTGGCTAGCTTTTGAAGCTTTGTACCTCTCTCTCTGTCTCTCTGTCTCTCTCTCT
>JAWDGP010006426.1:35000-40000 GCA_033675545.1 Elysia crispata
GAAATAGAGATAGATAAATACGTACATAGAAAGAGAGAGAGAGAGAGAGAGAGAGAGAGAGAGAGAGAGAGAGAGAGAGAGAGAGAGAGAGAGAGAGAGAAGAGGGGCATAGTCAGAGGCAAAGCCAGCCAACCAGTCAGACAGACAGAAATACAGAGAGAGAGGGAGAGAGAGAGAGAGAGAGAGAGAGAGAGAGAGAGAGAGAGAGAGAGAGACATAAGGAATGGTGGAGAAGGAGAGGGGGTGAGATAAGAACAGTTGTGCCGGGTATAATAGAGAGCAGCTAGTGGAGCAGAGAGAGCTAGAGGAATCGGGAGCTACACGATTTGAGGAACACAAAGACGCACGAGATGAGCGGTACGTTTTGGCTGGCGAGGACAGATTATTTGTGTCACATCTTGTCATGGAACGTTGCGTCAGTAGCAGGCACAGAGTGGAATAAAGCGTTAAGGGAAAAGATTGCGTGAGGGTGAGTGAACAATGTCGAGGCAGGTGATATAGGTGAGTGCGCTCCGATCAGAGAGAGTTTGGAAGATGCAGGCTGGGGGGGGGGGGGTGCGGAGAGAACAGGTATGGTTAGGTTATGTTGTTTTTGATCTGTGGTTTCCTCTTTTTGAGAAATGAGTATGAGTGTTACAGAGATATATAAAAGGAGCAATAGAGACAGACAGACAGTTAGACAATGTTAAAGAGAGACAGAGACAGAGAGGGAAAGAAAGAAAGACAGCTGAAGACTGGCAGACAGAGAGTCTGGTCAGAGGCAGAGAGTTAAGGAGCCAGAAGAAGACTGAGGCAAACAGACTTCAGAAGTCAAGGATTAAAGAGGGAAATAAGTGAAAGTGACGAGATGGAGGTATAAAAAAAGTATGATGAGGCCGTGCTAGGCAAAGAGATGTAGAAAAAAAAGAGAACCAAGACAGAGCAAGAAAGAGAGAGAGATATGGCTCGGAGAGGATAAAAGCAGATGGCAGCGGGCTTTTTCTTCTTCTTCTTCTTCTTCTTCTTCTTCTTCTTCTTCTTCTTCTTCTTCTTCTTCTTCTTCTTCTTCTTCTTCTTCTTCTTTTTCAAATTTCCTCCTTCGATGAAGACAGCTATACATAAATTGCCTACTGGCAGTCCCATAACTCCAGATCCCATTATTTGCCTACACTGTCCTGCCATGAAGACATGTTCTGGGTTTGGGGGACTAGATCTAGATCTGGCGAGGTCTCGTCAAATTCGAAAGTGCTTCACTTCCTTTTCTCAGAGTTCCATCCTCATCTAGATCTAGTGTAACCAGAGAGATCCCGGCATAGGCCTAGTGCTGTTGCCAGTCTCTGGTTTAAGCTAGACCAGCAAGTTCAGGGAGCGGAACCAACAAGGTGGAATCGGTGCAAGCGTTAAGTGAGCGTAAACAATTATTGAATTACTGGAACAACAGCTTTCTTTACCAGTGCGGTGGAGGACGCGCCCGTTCGGGCACTTTGAGAAGACAGCGGGCCTCAGCATTTGAATACAAGGAGTGTCAAGGATATAATAGCGAGTTATTTCTTATAAAAATTAATTAGTAGGGTGATCAAACAATACGAGCCACCTCTCTCTCTCTCTCTCTCTCTCTCTCTCTCTCTCTCTCTCTCTCTCTCTCTCTCTCTCTCTCTCTCCCTCTCCTCTCTCTCCCTCCCTCTCCTCTCTCTCTTTCTCTCCTCTCTCCCTCTCTCTCTCTCTCTCTCTCTCTCTCTCTCTCTCTCTCTCTCTCTCTCTCTCTCTCTCTCTCTCTCTCTTTTTCTCTCCTCTGTTTCTCTCTCTCCTCTCTGTTTCTCTCCTCCTCTTCTATCTCTCTCTCCTCTCTGTTTCTCTCCTCCTCTCCTCTCTCTCTCTGTTTCTCTTTCTCTCCTCTTTCCTCTCTCTCTCTCTCTCTCTCTCTCTCTCTCTCTCTCTCTCTCTCCTAAATCAATGACTCTCCAGAACCTGAATTATTTTTATTATTATTATTATTATTATTATTATTATTATTATTATTATTATTATTATTATTATTATTATTATTATTATTATTATTAAATTCACCAGCCTATATTTCGTTTTGAAATGAGATATGATGTCACCCCATGAGTGTCATTTTATTTCATTAGTTTTATTACTATCATGACCATTTTCAGCAATGTCATCATTATAATATCATTACAAATAGTGTGTCCTTGATAAAGTTACATACCTCTGGATATACATACTACGTATTCAAATTGACATGAATTTTATGCATTAAATATAATTGTGTATTAATGTGTTTCGTGTGACAAAAGCAAAAACCATATCTCTTAGCTCAGAAATTCTAGTTCTCTCAGAGTCTCCTATAACGGGAACGGCTAAGCTAAGCAACTTACCTGAAGTATAAGTCAAATCCACTTGCAACAATTTCACGATTCACAAATAAAAAAAACAGCAACAAAACTCCAAATGTCACATGATTTCCTCCCAATGTGTGTTCACAGAACACTGAGCAATGCAGTCCAGCTACAGTGGGTTACTCCTGGTCCAAAGCTTATTGGAAGAACTAAACAGGTCCATCTTACTGTCATAAGCCTATCCTTGGCTCAAATGATACAAGGTCTTGACGCGGCCGATTTGTGTGGGTCACCGAAAGCTAGACAATTATAAGTAACAGATGTAACTGTAACGAGGAATAATTGAGGTTTGTCATCAACTATCGTCTTGATGTTTGCAGCGCGGATGCAGCATCTCTATTCCTGCTGAAAAGTGAGACAGGATACAACAATATCGCTTCCATCGAGGCCAAAAAGAATATTTTGACTTTTAATCTCACTTCAATCGCGCTCCCAGATCTGCTTGCTAAACAGAATATAATTTCAAAAATTAAAATAGTTTACAAAGAAGAAGAAGAAGAAGAAAAGGAGATGAGGACGAAAGAGATAGTAGTAGTGGTAGCAGCAGCAGTAGTAGTAGTAGCGGTAGCAGTGGTAGTAGCAGCAGCAGCAGCAGCAGTAGTAGTAGTAGTAGCAGCAGCAGCAGCAGCAGCAGTAGTAGTAGTAGTAGTAGTAGTAGTAGTAGTAGTAGTAGTAGTAGTAGTAGTAGTAGTAGTAGTAGTAGTAGTAGTAGAAGTAGTAGTAGCTGTTGTTGTTGCTGTTGTTGTTGTTGTTGTTGTTGTAATAATAGTAGTAGTTGTTCGATCGCAATAGTAGTAGTAGTAGTAGTAGCAGCAGCAGCAGAGTGGTATTTTTAGAAGTTATTTTGTAGTAGCAGAAGTGCTGTGGTAGCGGTTTTGTTTAGGCTATCGGTGGTGTTGATGTGTCTCTGGTCTTAAAATCACCCTCTACACGTATCTGAAGAAGATTTTTTTAACTTTGAGGATTTACACCGTGCGGGCACAAGGATGTCCGACAGAAAAAAAAAATTAAAAAGTATAAATCGCGTACCACACATAGCACTTCAGATTATATTTATTAATAACACTAAGAGAATCGCCTATCTCAGATCTCTGGGAAGATAAACAAGTAAGTCTTGCTGCTATAGACAGAAATGGAGTGACGTAATCTGATGACACGGTAAATAAGCTTCTCGACTTGCCATAGCACTGATAAGGTAAGCGCAAAAAAGGAAAAAAAAATTGTAATCTTTTATCAGACTGGTTGGTGATTGACTGAGGCAGATCTTGGTCAATCATGTGTAAGCCCACACAGTAATCAGATATTTTAAGATACGCTTCGCTACATATAACTTAAAGAATTTGCTCTATAGTACGCTCCAGTGTATAATGCCTGAAAATTAATACACTCGGCAAGTCAAAGTATAAATCCGATTCAGGACTTGGAAGATATTGGTTAGGCTATAGCTTCTAACCTGACAATGGGGATGAAAAAACTATGCTGTGAACATAGTAATAAGGCGCAGCTCAAGAAGCTAAGCACGTTTTGTTTATTTGTTTGTTTCCTTCTTTTTTTCTGTTTTTTTGTTTTGTTTTGTTTTTGTTTGTTTTTTTAGATTTTTTTCTTCAGAAGCTTGAAATGATCTAAACAATGAACACCGCAATAAACTTAAGAGTACACGTTTCTGATTGATAACTTTTTTTTTTTAATTTATAGATTACAATGTCTTAAAATAACTTCAAACGGAGAGAAGGCGCGGAGAATGGTTGTCGATCTTTTCATAAAACTATCCCGATCATATGACATAGTGCAATTTACCAGATATTATAAAACATAAAACCCAAGAACATAATGGAAGGTTAAATACTACTTTCTAGTGGTCCGATTTTAGAATAGGGACTAGACGCAAACTCAAAACGTATGATGACACAAGAAAGTGTTTGATCCTCATTTGAACCTATTTATTATGCCGCAGTTTTACCATGCCATGACAGATCTTACATTTAAGTGATGGCTAAGTAATAAACTCGTTCCTAGGCTATTATAGTGAAGATAATACTAGAAAACAACTTTTTCCTGTACTTTCCCAATCTATTTGAAGATCCATCTAAGCTCTTTTCATAATGTTAAGGTTTAAAAAAAATGATCTGCTTTCATGTTAATTGTATTTATATGGTAAAGATGTTTTAAACGATCTATAAATAGATCAATTTTCTACAAAAAACACCTACTTATTTTTAATCAACTATGATTTGCACTATACAACTATTTATCACCAATCACTGGTTGCTACCCGCGCTATGTTTTCTATAGAATAATTATGCTACTCACCATGCGGAATGATGCTGCATTGAAAAGCAAACAAGTTTACCTTAACAAAAATTATCATAATATCTGCACAATGAATGGAGTAGGTGAAGAAATGTAGCATAAGTCGAAATTTACAGGAAAATGAAAGATCCTCTAATGCTTTATTCCTATATGACCTAGTGATACTATAACAAAGTGTTAGTTGAAAACACCATTCAGATCTAGATGTAAACATAAACTTACGATGCAAATATCACACGAAAGTTAAAAACTTCCAAACCCGTGAGCAACTCAACACAGACACTATGCAGTTACGACATTGTTTTA
>JAWDGP010006426.1:45000-62500 GCA_033675545.1 Elysia crispata
TTCTCTTTCTCATTGCCTTAAGCTCTTACTATTTTTTTCATAACATATTGTAATGGGTTCGAAACTAAGAAAAAAGCATATTGCAATAAAGAAAAGAAGATCATTATAAAGGAGCCTAGAAGCAAGTAATAATATCATTAAAAAAACTATCCTTGAAACATAGATTGATTAACATCATTTGTTCGAAGCTCTCCGCATTCAACGACATATTGTTTCCGCCTAATTTTGTTGTATTCTAAATTTCCCTCCTAGAACGTGATGTACGTATATGATAAAAAAGAACCTCCAGTCTAAGGTACCTCTGTGGACGATTTAATTATGGTCACTGACACTGTAATGGATGTCATGAGAGAATAATCATTTTAATGTAACGTAATGAGTAATAATGTCTGAAATAATAATTAGAAAACAAAACAATTTGGGATAGGTTCTTTGCTGCTCCCAACAGCTAAGAATAATAATAACCTTCTTAATATATCGATTTTTTTTTTAGTTCGAAACACCCGAGAGATCCGCTGTTAACGAAAAATATCAGACATTTATGCGTGAATGAAAACAATCAATATAACAAAAGAAAAGTAAAACATTAAATACTTCCACGACTGTTCTAACGATAGGACACAAATGGTTTTATTCACATTGAACAAAAAACGAAAAAAAAAACAAAAACAGAGCGTCTCTTGCGTTACTCGACAAGCCCCATTAAAGCAGGACAAAAAAAAAAAATAATAATAATAACTAATGATCTCGTTCATAATTAATTTTGTGAGTGATAATTGCCCAGTTCATATTCATACATACTCCAATATGTAAGTGTTGAAAAGTTGAGTACTCCAGGGAACTGCTAATGAAGTGATCTGCACCAGTTGACTACAGTTAAGGTTACCGAAGTGTGAGGAAGTTCTATTGATAGAACAATGAGACCAGATGTTCCTACATAATTCTGCACGTTACGGAGGCCGCACCTGGTATGATGATGGAGGAGCAATTACAGCGATGAAGAGTTAATCGTTGTGTTCGAATTTATAACAGCTTTCTCTTACACATGTCTGTCCTTTTTTAACTTGATCTTTTCAGTGGTTTAATGAAGAGACTTTCCTTTACCAAGAGCTAACTGGTTTGTTGTGGTGGTGGTTGTTGTTTTGTTTTGTTTTGACTTTTTTTTTGTTTTTTTTTAGCCCACATGGTTTTTTTTTTCGTTTGAATAAACTTGCAGGTGTTGTTAATGATTATGATGAGATAATATATCGAGTAGCACTTATAGTAGTAGCAACAGCAGCAGCAGCAGTAGTAGTAGTAGTAGTGGTAGTAGTGGTAGTGGTAGTAGTAGTAGTAGTAGTAGTAGTAGTAGTAGTAGTAGTAGTAGTAGTAGTAGTAGTAGTAGTAGTAGTAGTAGTAGTAGTAGTAGTAGTAGTAGTAGTAGTAGTAGTAGTAGTAGTAGTAGTAGTAGTAGTAGTAGTAGTAGTAGTAGTAGTAGTAGTAGTAGAAGTAGTAGTAATAGGAGAAGTAGTAGTAGTAGTAGTAGTAGTAGTAGTAGTAGTAGTAGTAGTAGTAGGAGTAGTAGTAGTAGTAGTAGTAGTAGTAGTAGTAGTAGTAGTAGTAGTAGTAGTAGTAGTAGTAGTAGTAGTAGTAGTAGTAGTAGTAGTAGTAGTAGTAGTAGTAGTAGTAGTAGTAGACATTTCAACTAGAATTAATAGTCGCTGTAGCAGAGGTTGTCATCTTCTTTTGAGGTTGCGTGGTGGCATTCCATCAAGCTTTTTCATGTGTTTTTTTTTTTTTTCTTGTGGTTGTTGTTGTTGTTGTTGTTGTTGTTTTGTTTTTTTTTGTTTTTTTTTGACGTTTGTGCCCATTTTGCCCCAGCAGAATTTTTAATTTTTATTCTTATAGTGAATTTTTTTCACTACTAATGTTTATTTCCCTGTGTGTTATAGGCTTTTTTTCCAATTAACATTTTCTATGCAATTTTTTTAAATGTTTTTATTTAATAAATAAGCCTTAGGCGATGATAAAAATAAAGATGAGCGAAATTGATTTCGATGCTATTGTTGCTGATAATGGGATGATGGCGCTGATTAGGATGATTATCATGATGTCGTTGATGAAAAAAACGATGGCGATGCTGCTGCTGCTATGATGGATGTGAGAGCAATAATAGTGAGGTTGTTGATGGCAAAATGAAAACTACGATGATAATGACAATTTTGCCTTTACTGACGCTGTTGATAATGATAATGTTGGTGAGGAAAACGATGTTAATATAGAACCATTCGCTCTACAATGTTTGAAGGGGAAAAAATAACAGCAAAAAACGTTGGAATAAAATCATAAATAAGAGCTGGAAAAATATCAAAATTTTGAAAAATATTAAATAAAGGTAGTTGCAATTACTGAAAAAAAAAAATAACCTTGAATCCAGCCAGAAGTGACCTTGAAATTTCTAGCTTAACACGCTGGTTGAGTTAAATTTGACCGCAAAAGAAATGTTTGTATGATCAAACCCAAGTGTCTTCTTCAATTCTTTCTTAAATTTCTTTCGCCGCCTCTCCTCCGCCCTCCCTCCTATTCCCTAGACACTCAAACTTACAGTAAATTTTCGGTGGAGGAGTGGTTGGAGGTAAGACACAATTACCGTCAAGTGGACTAAAAACATGAAGATATGGGTTCATACATGACAGACAGGACTTTAAAGAGGAGATTACAGCAGTAATAGAAAGAAGAATTGTGTTGTAAAGACAGGAAGCGTTGGCGAGGATTAGTAAGGCTGGTTTCCCTCTGGTTAATGATGGGTGGAGATGATGATAGTCCTCATGACAAGGATAGTTCCGCCACAATGACGTTATCTGTTTTTTGCGTGTTTGCCTATCTCTCTTTCTATTTCTCTCTCTCTCTCTCTCTCTCTCTCTCTCTCTCTCTCTCTCTCTCTCTCTCTCTCTCTCTCTCTCTCTCTCTCTCTCTCTCTCTCTCTCTCTCTCTCTCTCTCTCTCTCTCTCTCTCTCTCTCTCTCTCTCTCTCTCTCTCTCTCTCTCTCTCTATCTATCTATCTATCTATCTATCTATCTATCTGTTTCTCTCTCTCTCTATCTGTCTCTCTCTCTCTCTCTCTCTCTCTCTCTCTCTCTCTCTTTCTATCTGTCTGTGTGTGTGTGTGTCTCTCACCCCCCCCCCTCCTCTCTCTCTCTCTCTTTCTCTATCTGTTTCTCTCTCCCCTCAGCTTTTTTTCTATTCACAAAGAGTGATCAGTATTTTCAGCATCCTTAAGTAATGTCATTGCTTTGGAAATTCATTCAACCGACTTCACATCATGTGGTTAAAAAGCTGGTGGCTGTGGGGTTAGAGCGCTCGCCTTGATATCCATATGTTTGCGGGTTCGAGTCCCTAATCGTCGATAGGTGAGTTTAGGCCCTAAATGTTTTTGGTTTCATCTGACGGGGATTACCTGTGTTTTAGACGGACTATTATATCAAACAACAAAAATACAAACAAATAAGCTAAAACAGTCTCCAACTTCATTGAAAGGTAAAAATCGAATTTTGCTCCGCCTTCATATAATCATTTTCCTTGTTCTCTAGAAAAATAAAGAAAAAAAAAAAAAAAAAAAAAGAACATTGTGTTACCATAATTATAAGCCTTTCAACTTCTGGAGCAGTATTTATACGGGCAGATATTCTTTTCTAACAGGATCATTTCACTTGAAATAATGAAAAAAAAAAAAAAGGGGGGGGTTAGCGATCGATAGGTCGGGAGAAGGCAACATGGAAAGACGTGGGAAAGGTCTACACCGCCTCCTGGCCTTGAAAGTTTCCCGACGTCATCGGCCTGTGACTGTGAGAGATGGAGCCTCGCATATCAGTGTCAGCTTAACACGGAAGGTAACTCTCCGTACAAATCTCGGAAAGCATATAACATGAACATGTAAACAGAGACACTCCAAAATAATGTTCATTCTAAGATATAAACGGATTGGTTTTTTTTTATTTTGTTATAATCATCTAGTTGATATCCATAGTAATTGGGTAAAACGTTATTTTCTTTTTTTTTTTTTTTTTTTTTTGAGTGTTTTTGTAAGGGTATAACGATAATTTTTCGCGGTTTGTCATTAGCTTTTGTAACAACTTGTGTTTTATCGTTGCTGCTTTTGTGTTTTCTTCTATCGTTTCTTGTCTCGGCCCGTTTTCCAAGCTGTGTCTCTCTTTCTACTTTGATAAAAGATCCGTATCACTTACATCAGCCTGAAAACTCTCTCGTTATACATAGACAAACAGACAAATTAATAGGTAAAATTAATAATCGCCCAACACATGCCTTGACAATACTCATGAATGTTATGGAATTCAAGCATTAAAGAAAACTAACTAAACTTCAAGTTGGAGAAATGGGGATCAAACAATATAAGCAAAACTACTTGGACCGCCATATGACAGTATTTTACTAAGAGCCACGAATAATTAAGATTAAATCCGCTCCCAAAACTTCACATAAATTTTTACTTTGTACATTTCTGGCGGTTAGGAATATTCCAATGTTGTCATTGATTTTCCTGTGTTTTTCTTCCTTCAAAATTACTACTACCGGTATCCCTTTTAATGGTATGTCTCTATCATTATAATTATCTACCTTAGACCCCTGATGTGCCTCTTGTGTGATATATTTGTGAGATACTTTCTATTTTATGACTCTGATGGGATCCACCTTTGACTAAATTATCACGTGACGAGCGCAATCATTTTTCAATACTTCATGTCGACAGGTCTGTCTCACAAGCAAGACAAAACAAAGAGGAAGTACGATTACAGAGAAATTATTTTTTTTCCCCCTCTAGTTGAATTTTAAACCATACTCAGTGAAGTTTTATTAATAAAATTATTTTTTTCATCTTGAATTTTTTTTAAACAGAGTGCACTTGTTTTTATAGCGATTAATTGCTCTCTCCCTCCTCCCTCCCTCCCTCTCTCTCTCTCTCTCTCTCTCTCTCTCTCTCTCTCTCTCTCTCTCTCTCTGACTATCTCTTTCTTTGACTCTCTCTCTCTCTATCTATCTATCTATCTATCTATCTATCTATCTATCTATCTATCTATCTCTTTATCTATCTATCTATCTATCCATCTATCTATCTATCTATCTATCCCTCTCTCTCTCTCCTTCCCTTTCTCTGTTTTCTCGCCAAATACCTCATTACCTTTATATCATTTGGTTTTAACACCTCTTTTTTATTAACCTCTTTCTATCTTTACTTTTCCTTTTCTCTCTCTCCCTCTCTCTCTCTCTCTCTCTCTCTCTCTCTCTCTCTCTCTCTCTCTCTCTCTCTCTCTCTCTCTCTCTCTCTCTCTCTCTCTCTCTCTCTCTCTCTCTCTCTCTCTCTCACCTTCTTACGTCTCTAGCTGCCGATCTAAACATTAAATATTATGTTTTCGTTCCTAACTTACTTCATTTAATTGTATCTACCTCTTTGGATATTTTTTTTGTCTACAACTGCAGCCCACAAGAAACATAGGCAATACAAACCATGCATGAAGACACTTGCAATAAACTGAAAAAGATTAATTATCAATGAAAACTGGCCAAGGGCGTCTTGCCTCCATGCAATACAAAACAGGTTTAGCATTTATTTCTTTTTTTTTTTTTTTAAATCGTCACTCAATCTCACAACTCTAGCATGAAATCTTTGAAAGCAGGGAAACATATCTAGTGGAATTTCCTTTTTGAAAATCTCGGGTCTTTTGAATGAAAATCCTATACAAAAGCTTAGCTGGTGGGGTTCATTGGACCTGTTTGATGTTAATAAGCCTATGCTCAGATCAATATAGTGTCAACTTGACGGGGGCCATGGTGAATACGTCTTGCTAAGGTTCTTCCTCTACAATATGGATTAGTCATCACAGTAAGCCAGAGTTTTAGACCTTGTTCGGAGGGCTGGTGGCTGGGGTTAAAGGACCTCCATCAGATATCCACAATTTCTCCCTCCGAGTCGGGTGTTCGAGTCCCACACTGTGCCAGGTGACTTTTACGGTTTCACCTGTCCAGTTCCCCCCCCCCCCCCCCACCCCCCCATTTCTTGCCCGTGTGGACTGAGATTATCTTTTTGTGGACTAAACTAGCCTATGTCAAAAAATCAAAGGTAACAAATTATTGTTTTTCAAATGACAATAATATAATGAAGTGTTCACGTTATGGACGACGTAGCTGACATTTTCTCCAGCGAAAATTGAATACAACGTCCTATTTTATCACCAGGTAGAATCGTAACGTTTAATCTATAATGACCCTTTTGAGAACCTCTGGTTGGTTATCGAACTTTGCTGATCACATACCGCGCATTGCATATAGATGGGATAAGATAATGAGTAAAAGCAGATTCAGAATTTGGACTTTGATCAAAGGGATTGATTATTTGATATCGTCAGTCCATTATAAGGCTAGGTGATCTCATCAATAACTTTTTTTTTCAGCCCGCAATAAAATGAAATCCGATTCTAAGATTGAGTACACAACCTTATTGTTATAATAGATTTCCTAAATCTAAATCTAGATCTAATGACCAAACCAACTTACAAGCAACAATTTTCATGCAGCTATGGTTCTAGATTCGATGTTGAGATTAGATTACAAGGGGGCCGTTGTAACAACAAGAACCTCAAATTAAATTCAGAAGTTATTTGGTTGCCGACACGATTGAGCCCCGCCGTTGCCAAGTTAGATATTACGTGAATATCAAGACAGAATTATTGAAGCATTAAATTTGAACCTTTGTTCTCCAAATAGATTCATATATTATGAGATTGGTCAACGATTTGGAAGTATGGGTAAAGCACCGTTTGTTTGGTTTTTTTTTCCCCCGCGGTGAACAGAAAAATGCGAAAATAATGATTAAATATATATTTTGGTGCTCTTCACTTGACTTCAACCATGAATATTCCAGGGATGCAGTGAACCACAAACCGTTTTGTTTTGTTTTTAATTATTCTATCTAAGCAAACCCTACACATGCTTCATCATCTTTAAATCTCAAAAAAAAAAAAAAATTGGATAAATTGACCCCCTGCGGATTACAGTTGCAGCTGTGACGATGATAACACTTTGTGCAGGTAAGAAGATAATAGTTTTGATAACAATCTCCCGCCAACTACAATGCCATTTTTGACAAAATAAAAATCAACCCCAGGTATTTCAATTACCCTTCAAAGTGGATCCTTCTTTCACAGTTCAACATTGTTAAAATTCAGGGTTATCTTCCAGCGACTATCAAAGAGAGAGATTGTGGTCGGATGATGCGATAAAAGATCGCGATACTGCAGCATAACACAGGTGGCTGCCCCAGAAGATCGAGGTCAGTTTGTCACAACCGAGAGGTCAAATCTGTTTTTAAAATTTGTTTAAAGTCATATGACACTTTTCAAGTCATATAACTCTAAAGTCAGCGTTTACATTGGGGAATTCAACAAGCAGTTGTTTGATTGAGGCTCCTTTGGCGTTCCGTTGAATTATTACAACCAGATTGTTCAAAATGACCCCAGGCCTGTAGCCACTATCGATAATTATGCTGCTTAGATGGTGAGACTCCATACTCAACCACTCTCGATGTTGAGTTTGGATACTTGGGTATTTATCACGCGATCGGTACTCTACTCCCACAGTCAATGGCGCTTGTTTTCAATCAATAGCTCTATATCCACAGCTCAAAGTTTTTCATACTTAAAGGGAGGCGACTCTCAGGTAATGAATAAGGATGTTTAAATAAGACCCAGCCCCACCACCAGACAGCCTATTTGTCAGGATTCCATATTTAAGACTTTTAAAAAACACCCAAAAAAGCTGAAGACGAAGCAATTGAAATAAAAAATTGAATGCATTCTGGGATAAACTACTTCAGACAGACAATTTTTAAAGCCGATAGCCCAAGAGTTCGGATGCTTAATGTAGAAACGTCGCAGTGTTATCGATTCAAATTGTTCAGCGTCTCCAACAACACAATTCCTCACAATAGTGGCAGGCTGTTGTGTTGGTTTTGGGGTTGGATTTTGTTGTTGTTGTTGTTGTTGGTGGTGGTGGTGGTGATCTTTAATTTTTGTTTAATATTTTCTTTTCCAATGAATATTTTCTCTCCCCTCTCCATTTCATTTCCCCCTCTCTCTTCTTTCACTAGCACTATTTCTTTGTCTTCTTTCTCTCTGTGTCTCTGTCTGTCCGTCTGTCTGTCTCTGTCTCTGTCTATCTGTGTGTCTGTCTGTCTGTCTGTCTGTCTGTCTCTGTCTCTGTGTCTCTCTCTCTCTCTCTCTCTCTCTCTCTCTCTCTCTTGTCTACATCTTATCTCCTACTCCCTCTTATTCTTTCTATTATTTCCCTATTCTAAAAGTATTAGAATTATACATTGTTCATTTTAAAAAGCTAACGACAATGATGGCTTGTTTGGCATTTTACCTCTATTATTACTTTTTTGTGGATCGGCTATATCAAAGATTTTGCAAGGAGTTGTTCGGAGCAAGTGACCTTGACCTCTAGGATCAGCAGCCCTCGGTATGGAAAATCCCTTACTGTAAATAGTAAACCAAAACCCCCACCTCACATTAATTTGTAGGCTAGTTCAAACTATCATTAACATTGCTTTGACAATCGGAGAAAACATTCAGAAGCAAAGCTTTAAATTGTTATGGTTCAACTTGTAGAAGTGATTAGGGTAAACCTTTCTGTTCTCAGACAAACACCTAGAGACATAGAGACGTGGTCTAGAATATCCCTCCAAACCGTGTCTCTAAAGAAGACCCCTTGACATTTCATCCACCATCAGACTGAGATGCCCCAGAGGTGCAAGGTTTCAAGTTTCCTGTCCGTCTCACACTTCAAGCTGTCCACTTGGGCTACCTAAACTCCCTGTCTGTCGGACTAAATTGTCCGCCGGGCGGACTGAATGCCTAAGCATGTCTGTCTGTCTTTGTCTTTCCCTCTCTCTGTCTCTCTCCACCTCTCTCTCTATCTCTCTCTCTGTGTCTATCTGTCTGTCTATTTCTCTCTCTCTTTCTCTTTCTCTCTCTGTCCGTCTGTCTGCCTGTCTGTCTGTCTGTCTCTCCGTGGTATTCATGAACAATTTTGTGATATGAAGAATGAAGATTTACGTTAAAAAATCATCATAGATAACGAAATCTTTGGAAATAGAATCATGTGATTTATACAAGTGTGGCTTGATATTTCTTTGCATGCGGTTTTTAAAAGGACTAGATTGATTAACAGAAAGGAAAAACGACCCAATTAAAAAGGTGATTAGGCAAAATTTAAAAAAAAATGAAAACCAACACTAATTGGTTCAAAGATCGAGTTAAGAATAAAACTTTGACATCCGTTGGAAGTACACTTAAAGAAGCAAAGCCTTCAGGTAAGAGTATTAGAAACGAAATAATGAGTCTTAAGTCTACAAAACAGTTATTAAATATAAAGCTATGTATTTATTATAGACAATGTGATTTATTTAAGTACATGAAATAGGATGGCGTCTGAGGGAAGCAGAGAGGGAAAGAGAAAGAGAGAGAGAAGAGAGAGAGAGAGAGACAGAGACAGAGACAGAGAGAGAGAGAGACAGAGAGAGACAGAGAGAGAGACAGAGACAGACAGACAGACAGACAGAAAGAGAGAGAGAGAGAGAGAGAGAGATACAGACAGACAGAAAGACAGAGAAAAAGAGAGTTAGAAAGAGAGAGAGAGAGAGAGAGAGAGAGAGAGAGAGAGAGAGAGAGAGAGAGAGAGAGAGAGAGAGAGAGAGAGAGAGAGAGAGAGAGAGAGAGAGAGAGAGGTAGAGAGAGAGAAGAAGAAGAAGGAGTTCCAAAAGCCGCTGTTCAAGCCTTTAAAAGTCCAGGTGACTTTCGTCAACCCAAAGCGGAATATCAATTTGGTCGGAGCTCAAGGTCAAAGTGCAAAGGGCATGCAATAAGATCAGTTTTGCAAGGTTAGATCCCCTTGAAACTGTGCAGACGATAATCAGATGTGGATTTATGCTAACCATCATGATGTTTTCACTGATATTGTTAATTATCATTCATGGACGACATTATTAACTATAAATTTTACGAATCTGAAATCCCACTTTTTGTTTTCTCCTTTCCCTACCCTGTTTAGTTAACAAATGTAAGGATTCTTCTCAACTGCATCAGTTTGTTCCACAGCTAAGAAAAAAAAATTTTTTCTATTATTTTTCCCTTCAACTCACGGCATTGTTGAAAACTAAGAACAAAGAACTTAGCTTGACGGGTATGGTAATTTGTTTCACATGTCTTAACAGATTAAGACCAATTAAGCACCTTTTCTATTTTTTTTTCTATTTTTTTTTCCTCAACCAGTAAACATCCAGGAAAGCTCTCTACAATTAATTTCTTAACATGTCCGAAATCTCTCCCAGATCCCCAACAAAATGGCCACACCAATGTTGGCGGGAGTCCCGTATTTCCACTCTCTCTCTTGGTGGGCCTGTCAGGGCTTGGTGAGAGAAGAGACAAACAAAAACACCGACAGTGCGCATGCGCATGGAAGGGTGTGTATGTGTGTGTGTGTGTGTGTCTCTCTCTCTCTCTCTCTCTCTCTCTCTCTCTCTCTCTCTCTCTCTCTCTCTCTCTCTCTCTCTCCGATGGTTATCCGGAGAATCTCGCAGTCAGTCTGGTAAACATTATCTCCTCCTTGGCACCAGGGTTTGGCTGGACACCATGATTGGGCTGGGCACCATTACTATTTTGAGGTTTGTTCACATCGAGAACTGAGGCAGATTTGATTTTTTTGAAGGTTTGCTCTCACGGAGAATTGATTTTATTTTCCTTTTTTTTATTCTATTTATTTATTTATTTTTTAATTTTTAGAGGTTTGTTCACACAGGAAAGTGATATAGATTTGAATTTCCTCTTAACGGTCTTTACTGTGTGAATATGTGAACTATATCGGTTCTACTGAGATACTATCTCCAGGGCGAACTGTCAATGGAATTAAGCAAATTTGTGTGTTTTTCACACTGAACAGAAGCGCCTTATATCACAGCAAGTGGCATCTAAAGACCACCTCCCTTCGTCTGCGCAAGCAGAAAGTATTCTTTAGCGCTTTCTTTGCTTGGAAAGAAATCAGAAATCCATCATTGTCTTCTGCTTCCAAGTGATTTTCTTTGATGTTTCCGCTTCTCACACAGGAAGTCGCAGTCGATTCCAGGTGTGAACAGGTTCTGGGGGTAAACAAAAACTGGACAATATTGACCAGACCGGACAATCAGAGTTTCCGGAAGTGCGCCCGCCTTATCGTCTGCTGTTATCAAAGATGCCTGATTCTCTAAACACTTCGCGTTCCTTTCATTTCTTGGAGAGATTAAAGCGCGTACATTGATCGTCTCCTAAGTCTGTATTGACCTTATTGACGCTAGAAGTTTTTCAAACCAAACAATGTTATCAGAGAAACCCAATAAGACTTCAACCTGGACGAAAACTTGATGTTTGCTTTCGCAGAGAAAGTGAGAGGGATTTGAAAGCCTCGTGTTGTCTTTGAAGTGGCCAGCTGACGACGCCTGGCGATGATAGATATTATAAATATAGTCTCTGTTAGAGGTAGGTCCCTTTCATTGAGTTTCGATAATTATAACATATTGACTAAAAGTACCTCGTAGACTTAGGAGACAGAAATTCATTGAAAAACTTTTATCTAGTCTAGAAATTTGAAAGTTGAGTAAAATTATGCCAACTTCAAGTTAATATAGTGGTTAGAGGATTGGGGTAGTGCGTTAAGGTGAGAGTAGGGACACAGAAAAGGTGTGGGAAGAAAGGAAGAGATACAGAAAGAGAGCATAAAAACCGAAAAAGGAGGGGGGGGGGGACTCGACGTGGACTATCAGGTACAAGTTACTGCAAAGCGCATCGCAAAAACACGAGAGGGAGTAAGAGCGCATCTGCTCAGTTCACGCTGGCTCTACCTGACGGAGGCTTTAAAGGCACGGCAATTTCAGCAATACAGTTCATTTCTTTAAAAAAGGATTCAATATTGTCGATAACGAATGAAAAAATACAGACTTCCCTGGATTGTTAGATATAACCTGTCCACAAGGAGGTGTAAATCAGGCTTTTTGTGCACATTGAACTGACCAAGATTAGCAGCTGAAAATATGTGACGCCAAACTCACCTACTTCGATCATTACAAATTTTAGAACGCGTGCTCAACAATCTCATGCACAGCACTCAAGGTGATTTCCCTTTGTACTCTGGTTAGTTTTTAGTCCCCTAACTTCCTCGACGAATCTTATATGGGACAACAGCTTTCCGTCAAACAAGGATGCGATTGTTTAGACGAGACCCAGTGCCATCAGATAATTCAGTCCGTAATCGTAACTGGGGCCTCCTATTGTTATCAAACTTTACACCTTCTGGCAAAGTCATGTGGCACTCCTCAATATCTTTGAAAACATTTATAAATAAACGATATCAGTCAAAGTCTCTAAAAGTTGTTCGATCAGTAACGAACTAACATTGTCTGAACAGCGCCATAACCCGAAAGAAGAGAGTATCCCCAGCCACTCGTTGGTTTCCCCAACTATGCTCTCATATTAATGTTCCCTCACTATTTATGAGAAGGCAACATGTCCAGTGATTGGTGACCTCTCTAAAGTGGAGATGTGTTCAAACAGGAGAGTGCTTTAGCTAGGGAGAGGGTCTGGCAATCTGGACAGAAACAATGACAATGACAATGACAAAGATCTGCAGTTTGTGTGAGGAAAATTATGAGGGTGATAGAGCTAAGGGAAGAATCGGTGAGAGAGAGGGGGGGGGGAGAGGGGGAAAGAAAGAGACAGGTAGAGAGAGAGAGCAGAAAGAAAGAGGGAGGTAGAGAGAGAGAGAAAGAAAGAAAGAGAGAGAGAAATATAGAAAGAGAAAAAGATAGAAAGAAAGAGAGAGAGGTAGAGAGAGAAGGAAAGGGAGAAGTAAATAAAGAGAGAGGGGATAGAGAGAGAGGAAGAAAGAGAGAGAATGAAGCTTTTTATAAGCGATTCTACAGACATCTGAATTATCCATGTCCGTTAATTTCTCGCAGACGTGGTCACGTTCAGGACAAACAAGGCATGATTTGACCAGGTCGCCGACAAGCTGACAATTTTTTGTCGTCTAGTTCTGCTCAACTGGACAGCTTTGACGCCTGTCCACGGCGCAAATTACCTGGCCCTGGTGACAAGGTTCCTATGCTAGCAGAGGGCTAGCTGCCCTGCTTTCTTCTCTCATACCCCAGGTCTGATTTCAATGAATGGGTGGACAAAGGTGGAGGCCTAACCTCTTAACACGCCCCCGCCCCCCCCACACACACACACACACATACACTTTTACACACCAAAACTGTCTCACAAGTTATGGCACGGACGCCTAAAAGGTCCATAAAAGGGAGATATACATTTCAAAAAACGACAGAAAGCAATGAATGGGTACCTATGTCATTCATGTACAATCAGTGCAAGATATGAATGGCTGTTCGGATGGACCAACCTTGAGAGAGAGAGAGAGAGAGAGAGAGAGAGAGAGAGAGAGAGAGAGAGAGAGAGAGAGAGACAGACAGACAAACAGACAGACAGACAGACAAAGAGACAGACAGAGAGACAGACAGAGAGGCGGGCGGGGAGGAGGCCTCTGGGATAATCAAAGAGAGAATGAGGGGGAGAGATTTAGAGAGATATGATATGATTATAAAGCAAGGAGAGAAGAGTGCTTAAGTCAGAGAGTTAAGGATGATGTTACCAAAGAGAGGAGACAATATTAGAACATGGAGGCCAGCATTACAAAGAGAGAGTAAGAAAATCGAATCAAAAACAGTGGTAATGAAAGAGGGAAGGGATCCATATCGATATATATGGCCCGCCCACTACAAGAAACCCCTCTACTAGCCTTGCACCAAGCCAAGATTTAAAACTGAACTGCATGTTCTGTGGATCGGATGGATGGTAGATTATTCAGATTTTTCAGTTTTTAGATTAAGTTGGTGTTTTCAGTAAAAGACCATGACGTTTAAAGGATTGGATTACAAACTTTATAAAGGATAAATAAAAAAAAAAAAGGATAACTAATATTAGTAATAATAATAGAATACAACAGCACAGGCCTTTGCCAAGAACGCAGTGTTTTCTGTTCTAGAGAGAACGAAAAATAAAAGAGAAGAGAAAATGAAAGAATATCGCGCTAATCCTTGTACTGGTGTCACGAGAGTGAGATACCATGTTATATTTATTTCACAATCATGATAGATAGAAAATGTGGTGTGCCAGTGTGGATTTTAAACACACTGAAAGCGATAGATATTATCATATCTGATGCCTTGTTTATATCGTGGGGTTGGCATAACGCATAACAGTCTTTACCAACAAAATAAACTCAAGTCGGTTTTGCGTTTTAATACACACCTGACACACTCATGCTATCGTGACATGAGCTGTTCAAAACCAGCAACCTGGCGTCGTTAAAGACAATTTTAATGACGTCACGACTTTTCCCCCTTGTTACCCACTGAGACGTACCTTTAAAGGTTTTACTCACTTTGCTGGCTAAGAGGAAGGGGGCGAGAGAGATAGAGGAGAGGCAAGGTGAGAGAGACAAGAAAACAATGTTTCATTTCCATCCAGACTTCCGGAGCTTGGAGAATAAATGAGGCTATTCGAGCCTCCTAAAACCGCTAATTGAACAGCAGACAAACTCTGAAGGAACTCTCTTTGTAGAGAAAAAGTAATGTAATGGAAAGCTGTATGCTCGTTTAAGATTTTTAAAAAAAAGGAAAAGAAAAATCTATGGTTTATATGTTTCTCGGAAACAAAACACAGTTAAACATTTGTAGTGAAAAGAAAGCGAATTCTGGCAAGACCACTCTGAATGACGTTAATGATTATAAATGAACTTCTCATGCACTTCTCATTTTATTTTTTCTCTCCGAGGAATTTTGTTGCAACTATCAGAGATGAGAGGTATTAAAGACTGTTTAGCTCCCATTGCTTCAAGTTCTTTGGAACCAGATATGACATCATACTTCTTTACCCATTCAACTTCTCCAGCCGTGAGCTCAAAGCAGCTAGATAGCATAGGGTTTGTGGGTTTTGGGGTTTCGGTTGTTTTTTGTATTGCTCTGTTTAGTGTTTGTTTTTTTTTGCCTTTGTTTTTTCAACCATTTTATTGATTGGACATTTCACCTGGATCACCCTACGAGATTGGTGATTCAGGCATAATTTGTGGCAATATGAAATGTGAGCGGTTCGACAGTTGAGAGTGCTTTTGATCGGACGCTATGTTGTGTTCTAGCAGCAATATCTCCTGTCTTCTTTGCCTAATCAAGGGAACTGAATGGTTTTGTTTTGATCGGAACCTAGTCCCGCTAGGCTCAGACGAGATTTGTGACGTACACATGATTATGGACTGTGCTATCAATTAGTTTGGCTCCATTTGTCTTTCGCTTTCTATCTTTGCCTTCCTCTCTCATTTATCTTTAAGCTCTCTCTCTCTCTCTCTCTCTCTCTCTCTCTCTCTCTCTCTCTCTCTCTCTCTCTCCCTCACTCTCTCTCTCTTTCTCTTTCTCCCCCTCTCTCTCTCTCTCTCTCTCTCTCTCTCTCTCTCTCTCTCTCTCTCTCTCTCTCTCTCTCTCTCTCTCTCTCTCTCTCTCTCTCTCTCTCTCTCTCTCTCTCTTTCACTCTATGTCTTGGTTTTCCCCCTAGCTTATACTTTTTCTTTGATCCTTGCCCTCTCCGTACTGTAAAAGTTTTATTTAAACCTACCCTTAGAATTCCTAGGCAACCATTCGACCAGCTACAACTTTTACTCCGGCTCGGTCTATCCTCTTCCTACGTGTTGTTTCCAGCCCAACCAGCAGCTCCTTGTCTAAGTTTTTTTTTTTTTTTAATTAGACATCAGTCTGTCACATGTACTTACAAGTAAGCTTCCACGAGGGTACCTAATATTGTCCCTTTGTTGTGTTGGCGGCACCGGTAATCCTGTCTCTGATCCTCCCTGGCGCCACCTCAAGTGGGAAGTGTGCCAGACCAGGCTGACCTCTAGGCCGGTCAAGCAGCCAATCAGCGCTGACCCACTGACCATACAGTCCACCACACATGTGTCCACTCACACCCTTTGGCACTGAGCGTGTGTGAGACTGTCCTGACGGAAACCACAAAAAAAAAACAAAAAAAAAACAGTTCTGACACGGACGGATCCTCTTTCACAGGTCTTTGAAAGACTTAGGAGACTGAAAATAGAAATAAAGAAAGCAGTCAAACAACGTTAGAGGCTGAGACAGACGAAGCTAGATCTAAGGATCTAAAGATGCAAGTGACTGAAAATAATGAAATAAGTAGTATAGAAAAGTCAGCCACAAACCTAGATCTAGCTCGAGACCGACAAATAAGACGAAAGACGTGAAAAATTTAGAACAGATGGAATGAATAGGGATCGAACCTGCGCCTCGATGCGGTACCCATCGCCTTGCCGAGACAAGACCAGGCACTTAACCACTGAGCTATCCGCATCTTTTCTATACCTCTTAAAAGACTGAGGCAGAGAAGAGGACACTGTAGAAGTCAAGTTATCAGGAACAAATAAGGACTACAGAACCAATGCCTAAACATAGCCTTTGGCTTGTCTAGAGATCATTTCAATCAGAAAAGACAAGTATGCGCGATAGTGTGATGTAGAACGTCAATAAACAGGCGATCTCAGGACCTCTCAACAAACCACATCCCGCCCCCGTCAGGCATGATGCAGAGTCACACACGAGGTTTCAACTCATCTAAAGAGGTTGCAGGACTTGAACCAATGTCGGCTGGTCTTCACATTTATCAGAGGAAGCGAATACCTTTTCAACAGTAACCATAGGTTCAAGCCTGGAACAAGATTTTGAAAGATTTTAGAGGCAATATAAAAAAAAATAGAGAATTTAAAATCAAGTCGATTGTTTGAAGTCTGATTTATAAACCGTGCAATAATTATTTTTCGGAAAAAAAAATAATAATAGAGTGTCTTATACGGAAATATCAAAGTTACGGAACACTCTCAAGCAGTTCAAAAATAGAAATGTAAGCACAGCTTCAAAAGGTCGGAAAACTATCCTGGCAAGACGGCCAATCTCTCCTCTCCTAAGATCCCTCTACTACTTGGGAAAAAAAATAGAAGAAAACCAAGATTTATTACACACAAATGGCACAACTAACGTGCGGCCCTCGAAACAGGAAGTCAAGCTTTCCAGGTTATTTATAGGGTGATTGTAAGCGCTTTTTTTCTTCTTTTTTTTTAAACGAATCATATGTTGGACACACTTCTTACAGAAACATCCGCAAAACATGATACAGAAACAATGAATTAATAATAATAATAATAATAATAATAATAATAATAATAATAATAATAATAATAATAATGATAATAATAATAATAATGATGATGATAATGATAATAATAATAATAATAATAATAATAATAATAATAATAATAATAATAATAATAATAATAATAATAATAATAATAATAATAATAATAATAA
>JAWDGP010006426.1:67500-110000 GCA_033675545.1 Elysia crispata
TGAAACAGGAGAGAAACAGAGAGAGACAGACATAGGGAGAGAGAGAGAGAAAGTAAATGTAAAGGAATAAAGAAAGAGTACCGACGTGTGGTCAGGAATGAGAGAATGTGAGTTGAGAAGCCAGACACTCGCAGTCCAACACTAGACTGTAGGACCAACTTGTCGGTTGATGGACTGTCGGAAGACATACGTACAAAAAGTCACAAACAAAAAATGACTTACCTTTCACCGAATTCCATAAATCCTTTTCTTTCATGCGCTCGTGGGAATTTTTTTGTTTTGTTTTTTTTTTATCTTTTTTGGCCTGTGTCTTAATCAAGAGTTACTATAGCAGTCCAACGGTAGCTCAGTAACTGTTGGTTCCTACTATGTTGACATTTGTATATATCTTCACTGTCTTTTCCTTCTTAAGTTTGAAAAGTGATTGATAAGGTGTTCAGAATCGAGACAAACAGTCTTTGACAAAAATAACAGGCGCTGCTGTAAGCTTCGTTCAAGTCTTGCTAACTTCATCAGAGTAAATAGTCAATAAAACAGATTCTGTGACAAGACCTTCCAGTTGGCGTTTCTCAGATAGGGTTACTTAGCTCAGTCAGTAGAAAACTGGACTTATTGGATACCTGGATGGAACATCTAGTGTTGAGATCGAATCTCACCTAATTAGCCCTAGGCATGGCTTGGCGAAAAACAACCGCTTCCGTATGACAATCTTCGGGAAACTAACTGATTAATTAAGACGGATATAAGAAGCCGATCACCGGAAATTATACATAACAAATAACTGAATAAAAAACACGAACATAAAATGTAGGCCTACTTCTATCAAATGCCTTCTCGCACATCAAAGAAACCGCTTTTCGAACGTTAGGAATGAATCGCTGAGACAATTGTTAAATGTACTGAACGGAGCACCATAGCCTTCTTGTGGCTAGAGCTAGTCAGAAAATCCTGGTAATGGTCAGTGGAGGTTTCTATAGGGGGCTGGGTGGTTGGTTGCCTTAGAGTGCTTTACGAGTCTGTATCTTTCTTTGTTTAAAGGATTGCGCTTGTCTTTGGTACACGTGAAGTAAAAAAAAATACTTCAAAAGTGTAGATTTGTACAACTTTGAAATAGTGCCCAAGTATGGTGTCATAAAAAAATCTAAATGGTAAATTATGACCAACGAACAATAAATTCATAATAATATTTAAAACCATTTAAGTCTCACACAGCCAACTGTAGAAAATTTTCATGTTTTCAATACTCTTACTCAGAGGCAACTTCGGCTTCAATTTACATTGTTCTAAATTTTACTTCTACATCTATGTTACTGTTAAAAAAAATTGCAAGAAATACACGCGTGCGTTTTGCAATTGGTAGAATCAGAATATATGAAATATTTATACTCGTTACGTGTATTTAAGTTCTAGTTTATATTATTTTTCCCCTTTGTGTAAATAACACAGAGCACTGGCTCATTTGCTCGGACAGCTTAGGTTCGAATCCCTATATAAGTTTTAATTTCAATGGATTGCATCGTACAATCAGCATCCTTGACACGGCCACGCCTCCAGTGGGTGAAATGGTGTTTGATACATCCACCCAACCATACACGTCGCCAAAATATTTCAGAAGCTGTAGAAGCTGATTTGAAAAGAGCGCAGTATAGCACTCGAGTATATTGGTAAATTTACTTTTGTCAGTATATCACACGACTCTATTGGTAAATGTATTTTTGTCAGTGTATCACAAAAGTCTATATTTGGTAAGTGTGCTTTTGTCAGTATATCACAGGAGTCTACAATTGGTACGTGTAATTTTGTCAGTATCACAAGAGTCTATTGGTGAATGTACTTTTTGTCAGTGTATCACACGAGTCTACAATTGGTAAATGTACTTTTGTCAGTATATCACATAAGTCTATAATTGGTCAATGAACTTTTGTCATTAAATCACACGAGTCTATTGGTAAATGTACTTTTGTCAGTGTATCACACGAGTCTATATTTGGTAAGTGTACTTTTGTCAGTATATCACACGGATCTATTGGTGAATGTATTTTTTGTCAGTGTATCACACGAGTCTATTGGTAAATGTACTTTTGTCAGTGTATCACAAGAATCTACATTTGGTAAGTCTACGTTTGTCAGTATATCACACGAGTCTATTGGTGAATGTACTTTTTGTCAGAGTATCACATGAGTCTATTGGTAAATGTACTTTTTTCAGTGTATCCCAAGAGTCTATATTTGGTAAGTGTACTTTTGTCAGTATATCACACGAGTCTATTGGTGAATGTACTTTTTGTCAGTATATCACACGAGTCTATTGGTGAATGTACTTTTTGTCAATGTATCCCAAGAGTCTATATTTGGTAAGTGTACTTTTGTCAGTATATTACACGAGTCTATTGGTGAATGTACTTTTTGTCAGTATATCACACGAGTCTATTGGTGAATGTACTTTTTGTCAGTATATCACACGAGTCTATTGGTGAATGTACTTTTTGTCAGTGTATCACATGAGTCTATTGGTAAATGTACTTTTTTCAGTGTATCCCAAGAGTCTATATTTGGTAAGTGTACTTTTGTCAGTATATCACAGGAGTCTATTGGTAAATATACTTTTGTCAGCTGTTTTCAACGGCTTAGATTCCTTAGATAAGACTTTATTACTTGATGTGTCAGCAAAAACTCAAAGCATCGTTTAGGCATTGCTTGAATGCCCTATTCATATCGTAATATGACTTCTAGTAAATTTTAACTGACATTGAGGGTTACTGTTTATGTCTTCAGCCTCACCTTCCCCTCATAAAAACAAAAAAAAAAAACCAAAAAGCAATTTTTTCCATCGAGCAGTGTTTGTGACCTTGATCAAACACAGATTCTAAAAAGTAAGATGTAGGGTCAATAAGATGATGAAGCGGTCAAAATTAGACACTGCTTTAGGAAAATAGAGATATTAAATAAAAACTGTGTTCTGTGAAATTTTAGGTTTCGTGTTTGTGCAGTGACTGAAGTCATTGCGACAGAAAAACATAAAAATATATATTAAATACACACTTCGCTACGCAGTTTTGTAAAACAAGCCTAAAAAAATATTCACAATGATGAAATTAATAGAATCCTGAGCAAATCTAAGATAATGAAAGATTACTACTTTGCGGGAAAAAATGGTCACTACCTAAAGAGCACAACTTAATAAAAAAAATATACGCATCACCAGATTTGGGGTATACCATACCTCGAAAAATACCGCCAAAGATTCAGACTAAACAATTTTAGAGAATTTTTAGTTTTTGATGTTCCACCCTAGGCTTGTTCTTCACTCGCCTCCTTCGAATTTTCCAAACAAATTTACCAGTGAACCACACATTGAGTAAAGAATAAGCAGGCAGTTTTTAAGCCACAACAACCGGATAATATGGTATAGCGGGTTCCACTGATGTACCCCAACTAACAGAATTATTATAGCATTTGTCCCTCAAAGTCTTTGGATTTTTGCTATCGAGTAACCACAAAAGGGTTATGATTCTTATTCAGGGCCAACTCGGTCCATGTATGATCCAAGCTTTGACGCCCATTCAGGCCCTTGAAAGGATTATGTTATACCTAGACCATTGGCGGTGGTATTTGTCAAGTGGATAGGCCTGGCTAGAAAGCCTTGAGGGGTAGGTCTGAGGCTTTAGTGCCACTATCTGAAGTCGTGTAGTAGTAAAGATTATTTGGTATAGTATTGGAGCTGGCTTGTGCAGAAGTAGTAGTAGACAGGTTATGGTCGGATGAGTATGTTTAGAAGTAACAGGTTGAGCGGAAGATTAGAGCGAGGGAGAACAAATACTGATTGTTTGGAGTTGAAAAATGGAGAGGAGAGGAGAGGAGAGAAGAGAGAGAGAGAGAGAGAGAGAGAGAGAGAGAGAGAGAGAGAGAGAGAGAGAGAGTCAGACAGACGGACAGATAGATAGAAAAACAGAGAAAGAGTTGGAGAGAGAGAGAGAGAGAGAGAGAGAGAGAGAGAGAGAGAGAGGAGAGAGAGTCAGACAGACGGACAGATAGATAGAAAAACAGAGAAAGAGTTGGAGAGAGAGAGAGGGAGAGAGAGAGACAGAGAGAGTCAGAGAGACGGACGGATAAATGAAAAAACAGAGAAAGAGTTGGAGAGAGAGAGAGAGAGAGAGAGAGAGAGAGAGAGAGAGAGAGAGAGAGAGAGAGAGTCAGACAGACGGACAGATCGATAAAAAAAAAACAGAGAAAGATTTGGAGAGAGAAAGAGACCAGAATGAAAGTCGTTTGGCAACAAAAAGTGCACACACACACACACGCAAACACACACACACAGAAGAACTGGTTAAAAATGTGTAACATGTGCTTGTAAATTGATAAAACCTATCAATCTGTAGCATAAAGTTTAGAATCCAATTAAAATCAGTGATGAATCTTTTCAAAACACCGCAAGCATGAAAGTGGCATGAGGTAACAGGACGCAGTATAACACACCTTGCATGGGTGATATGTTATGACCATGATGTTCGATATATTTATTGTCTAATATTAATGGTGAGCCATTGCTCATGTTGAAAATTTAATAAAGATACAACATATCGCAACAACAACAACAACAATGACAACAACAACAGCAACAACAAGGACAACTAAAACGACAACTAGATAGTAAACATACTTTGGCAAAACTGTACGCGTGCTATGATGAAACAAAATGTACGTTTTAAATTATTTAAGGGATTAAAAAAAATGTGATTGTTTGTTTGTTTGTTTGTTTTCTGTTTTTTTGTTTGTTTGTTTTTTGTTTTGTTTTTTGTTTTTTGTTTTTTTTTTTGTTTTTTTTTGTTTTTTTTTTTTTGGGGGGGAAGAGGGGTCACCGTTTTGTTTTTTTGTTTTTTTTGTTGTTGTTTTGTTGTTGTTTTCTAAATCAACATTAACTTTCGCATTGTTTAATTAATATTCCGCCACTTATTGACTATCTACTTGATAAAGTACACTCACGAATAAATAAGACTGAGGCCCCCTCTACATATGATTTTTAAAACCTTCTAGGACAAAGGTTTGCTCACAACTATGAGAAGCCAGATTTATCTAGATTTGATTGCGGCTGGCGACAAAGCCAAAATATTTATAAAGTAGAGTGGCCTGAACTATTTCTTAAAATGCAGGTAGTGCAGAGGGAGCGAGGGGGCTAGAGATGAAATACATTCATAATGACAAAGTAGAAAAGAAACTGCAAGAATATACTATAACATTAATTTAATTATGTTATAGATTATTCTTCCAGTTGCTTTTTTTACATTCAAGAATCATGCTCGAATAACCAATAACAAACGAATAGATGGCTAGAAATGTAAGTATTTCATTACTTCTCGTAAATACAATAGAAAACACATGCCTAAGTCTTTTAAAGAGCGTTTGAAAATGCGGTCGGATAAAGTTTTCAGCTCAAGATAAAGGTGAGTCTAAATTAATTGTTTTTCTTATCGATATCCGTTTGTCTTGTTGTCGCCTATGAGTCAAGTTTGAGTTTAAAAACTTTTTGAATTATAAATTTATGCAAAATTGATTGTCTTAATATGCAGACTTTCTTCGAGATCGGTCCTAATATCTTTACGACTTCACGAAATTGAGATGGTTCTGACATCCAAGGAGACAAAGATCTAAAGAACGTTGATACTCATGACAAAAAAAGAAAATTCCACACCAAGGGCACCAGAGGAATCAGCCGTTTGACTTACTGCTAGAAAATAACACATGAAAGATTTATAACACTCATTAAACTCGGGGAAACAGAAGAGACCATCTCTAGATCTCAGATTTTCCCAATTTTTTTTTTTAATGCAAGAGGAAGATAGTAGCTTTACTGGGTTGTGAGACACAATACTGAAGCTGATTTTGTCCTAACCAAATCTTGAGACCCTAGTCTTCCCAAGAGCATCTCTTGAGAGTGGACTCAATAACCCCTAGCACACTGTAAGGGGAGACCACACTGCCGGCCAAAGACCAGAAACCGGAAAGAATCACAAAGAGGTTACATTAAGTGTTTAAAAATTGAACCTCTTTTCCTCGCCTCGACCAATAGACGGTAAAATTTAGGCCAGGGCAAGTGAGCCCGATAGTCCTCGAGTGTTTTTTCCTGAAATCCCTCTCAGATGGATGCTATTGACAAACCTACCCTCAGGGTATATCTACATTAGAATCTAACCGACGTTAAGGCAGCCATTGCGTTAACACGGCACCGTTGGCAGAGTAAGACCAGTCATGCCTGTGTGGCAGAGTAAGACCAGTCATGGCTGTGTGGCAGAGTAAGACCAGTCATGGCTGTGTGGCAGAGTAAGACCAGTCATGCCTGTGTGGCAGAGTAAGACCAGTCATGGCTGTGTGGCAGAGTAAGACCTGTCCTGGCCTGTACTGTTTGCATCACGACATTCCACAAGTAACTTGTGGTGGCGAGTGAGTAATTTACAAGCCCCGTCCACCATATACGGTGAACCGAATGCTTAAGCCTGTGCTTAGTAACCAGCTTCTGAATCCAGTGCAATGCCTCCAACCACGTTGGAGAAGAAATGATTTTATCAATTTCAAATAGCTTGTAAGTCCTCGGATGATTTACTTTGCGGAGATTTACGGTTATAATCTCGCTTTCCTCTCCGACAGCCACGATACAAATGAAGTTGTAATGTCGCTTTGGGTGTAAAACTACTCTCATTACAATAATTGCCTTCTAGAGGAGGTCAAGGGACAGTAATAACCTTTTATGTTCTGTTGCATCAAGACAGTGGCCTGCAGGTGAAGAACATAAAGTTATAACGTCTTGATATTCAAACCCTGACGCAAACAGATAATTTTTTTTGTTTTCTTTATTTACATAAAGATCCCTCTAGATACTTATTATAGAGCGATGAAGAGGCGAAAAAAATGTGCTTTGAAATGCACTGCCTTGTGGGAATTTCCTAGCTGGGTCTATAAATAGGTTGGGGTTTTACAAATCAGATAACTTATCTTATTCTTATCAATGGGCAGCATTGCAAAACCGTTCGATGCAATACGAAGCCTTCTGATATGAGTAGAGCTTTAAGTGATGCTCAACATTTCTAGCAGCTGTATCACGGCGATATCATATTGATTAGCTTGTTCTCTTACACCAGATGAAGCCACTCTGCTTTGCGGAGGAACAAAAAGACGAAGTAAAGGGGGAAAATCCCTTTGGGAAAATCCCAAGTGGAGACCATTCAAGAGGGTATCATTGAGCGCAGCAGAGGTATGTGAACTGACTCTGATGTAGGGGCATCTGACTTATCTGGTCTCCACCTGAAACTCAATCTTGAAATCTAGATCTCACGCAGAACCCCAGTGTAGGTGAAAGGTCAAGTATGAACCGTGAGTCTCCTGGCGGTATTAAAAAAAGGGGAAGGTGGAATGCAAAACTAAATGCCTAGAGAGGGGTACTGATAGATGAATCATGGAGGTGTATAGGAGAGTTAAGGTACTCAATTGGATTGTGTAAAATGCGCAAGAAATGATACTGAAAAGAGAGAGAGAGAGAGAGAGAGAGAGAGAGAGAGAGAAGAGAGAGAGAAGAGTGAGAAGAGAGAGAGACAGAGAGAGAGAGACAGAGAGAGAGAGAAAAGGAAGGAAAGAGACAGACAGAGAGAGAGAGAAAAGGAAGGAAAGAGACAGACAGAAAGAGAGAAACTGCCAGACAGAGGGAAAAAAGCTGAGGAGGTGGAGAGACAGAAGCAGAGAAGGGAAGAGAGAGACATAAATAGCCACAAAAACAAAAAGAAACACAGAGAAAGGGGTACAGGGGTACAAGTAGATCATCAGACAAGAAAACGGGTTTTTTGGTTGTTTTTTGTCTGTTTGTTCTTCGTTTTCGTTTTCGTTTTTTGGATTTAATCATTTTAGATTCTAAAGGCTGCAGAAACAACAGTGACAAACAAGGCACCACAGTATGTTTCAATCTCATGGGACGAACGTGGCTCCTATAGTTGTAAAATTGTTTGCTTAACTTTTTAAACGGGGAAGGATAAAATTCACTATAAATTCGTTTGTTTCTTTGTTTGCTTGTTTGTTTTTTGTGTGTCTGTATTTTTTCACCAAATTATTTTGTTTCATATCAATTTTAACGTTTTCTGTTATTATTTTCTCCCATTAAGCCGTATGTTTTCCCAAACTGCTTAAGGATCCATCGAAATGCCTAATCTAAGGCTACAAATTCCTGCGCAAAGTTTCAAGAGTTGCACTACCTGACGGCAACACATCTTATTGTACTGAGCTGATCGCATCTACTCCTAGTTAGGAATTTAACAAAATTAGCTGCCCAGTTTGATTGCAAGACAGTGAAACACAACGCAGATTCTTGCATATTGCTTCAACGAGTTCACACATTCAGTACCGGTAGATCTTAAAGTATATCACACTTTATCGAGGAGGGCTACATAAATTAAGCTTCAAGACACTCTCTGCATTTGAAATGAAAAAAAAATTAGACGACATTAAACCAGATCTATATCAAAGAAAAAAGAAAAGAAAACTCAAAATCGACAGAATAAGTGAAATCATAGTGCTAAAAGGAAGCATGAAGTTGAGACCTTCAAACCAATGTGAGGCTCGCCTAAAACTTCATGGGTTTCTGTTTGGTTTGACAGCTTACAGCTCTGATATCAACTAAACGCTAAGATTGGCTGCCGGAGATAAATCAAACATTGGTCACAGGAAGACGTTGGTTGCCAGTGATAGTGCAAATAGCGGCACTGGTCCAGAAAGCGTTTACACTCTCCAGTCCTGGTTTGTCTACAGATCTAAGAGAGTTTGGCGGATCTAGAAGCGTTAACCTGCAAAAACCGCGATATAAAGGTCAAGGTTAAGTTCAAACGATCACTATTACAATTCTTTTCAAAAAAAAAAATTAAGAATACTTTAACGGTAGAACAGCTGTAATGAATTCACCGGTTGAAATACTGTCTTGACAACATAGACATTCTGGAGCAGCAGAATACCCGATATAAGCATCATCATCATCATCATCATCATCATCATCATCATCATCATCATCATCATCACCATTATGACGACGTTTATCATAATTGCATTATAAAACATAAAATTTTACTATAATTGAGGTGGTAGTAGTAGTAGTAGTAGTAGTAGTAGTAGTAGTAGTAGTAGTAGTAGTAGTAGTAGTAGTAGTAGTAGTAGTAGTAGTAGTAGTAGTAGTAGTAGTAGTAGTAGTAGTAGTAGTAGTAGTAGTAGTAGTAGTAGTAGTAGTAGCAGTAGAAGCAGCAGGAGCAATAGTAGTGGTAGTAGTAGTAGTAGTAGTAGTAGTAGTAGTAGTAGTAGTAGTAGTAGTAGTAGTAGTAGTAGTAGTAGTAGTAGTAGTAGTAGTAGTAGTAGTAGTAGTAGTAGTAGTAGTAGTAGTAGTAGTAGTAGTAGTAGTAGTAGTAGTAGTAGTAGTAGTAGTAGTAGTAGTAGTAGTAGTAGTAGTAGTAGTAGTAGTAGTAGTGCTTGTTGTTGTAGTTGCAGTAGTTTAAGCTTAATTGCAGCAGCACCATTAGTTGCATATTATTATTATTATTATTATTATTATTATTATTATTATTATTATTATTATTATTATCATTATCATTATTATTATTATTATTATTATTATTATTATTATTATTATTATTATTATTATTATTATTATTATTATTATTATTATTATTATTATTATTATTATTATTAATTATTATTATTATTATTATTATTATTATTATTATTATTATTATTATTATTATTATTATTATTATTATTATTATTATTATTATTATTATTATTATTATTATTATTATTATTATCATCATCATCATCATAATGACGGTATTTAAACTTGAAGGAAATTCCTTAGAATATTTTTTTTTTCCTGCGATCTAACTAACCATTAAAAAGATAAAATTATTTCAAATTTTTTTCTCTATTCTAAGCTTTTCGCTGTTACTGAAAATCCCCGTACTGAGGTGTATCAAAGATCCAGCGCTCGTTTCTGTGGCTTTTGGTATTATAATGGGACAGTTTTACTGTAGTATATATTTATTATATATATTTATACGTAAAAGAAGTCGTCATTTAAATCATTACACAGTACAATTTGATTTTTCACATTGAGAATAATGAAGAAGTTACGCTCTGTCGCCGTCTGGTCAAGGATTGCCGTGAAAAAAAAAAAACCGTCTAAGATTTAGATATATTGAAGGAAAAACTAAAGTCTTTCTTTTGCTAAATTTGGGTTCAGGCGATATATTTTTGCGCTTAAAGCCATTCAGGAAACCGATTTGATTTTTCGGAGATTTCATAGTCTGCGCTGGAGAATCATTTAGTCTGGAGATGAAATCTGTAAGGGCTATGTCCTTGTTTTGACGGTGAGAAGAACTTTAGTGATGTGATACAAGCTAGCCAGATTATGTCACAGAAAACGTGGCGTTCAGAATGGGTGCTGTTACTCCACTCAGACAAATTATTGTTTACAAATTATAAACTGATGAAAAACGCTGCCTAATTTACCTCAAAAAAAAAGACGCATCGTTCAGTGGAAGCGAGTAAGCCTGTTTGTACATTGTTGTATGGTGTAATTGTTATTCATTCTATTGCACGATACACATTTTAGATTCGAATCTACTGAAGGACGCATCAAGCGGTGGAGCGGCGAGTCATACGCGAAGAGGATTTGACACTCCTTAAAATAGACATTGAAAAGCTGAGAGAGGATCTGACACAATCTGTCTCGAATCTTTTTTTCCTAAAGACAGCTGAGCTCAGGGATCAAGAGCTCATGGTCATCGCTTTATCCACAGCGCTTTAGCCAGTGACGCGAGGATGGTCAAGCACGTCAGGTGTCCGAAACAAAGACACAAAGCTTTGTCCATCAGGTGTTGCGATTTCAGAGTGGACACTCCTGTGTCTGGTCATTGGAAATGTTGATGGTAGAAAAATACGTTTGGTTCACAAGGCCTCTCTTGGAATATTGCGACAATTGTGCTCATGTCCACATTGGGTTTCGTTGAATTTTGCGACAATTGTGCACATGTCCACATTGGGTTTCGTTGAATTTTGCGACAATTGTGATCATGTCCACATTGGGTTTTTTTTAAATTTTGCGACAATTGTGCTCATGTCCAAATTGGGTTTCGTTGAATTTTGCGACAATTGTGATCATGTCCACATAGGGTTTCTTGGAATTTTGCGACATTTGTGCTCATGCCCCAAATTGGGTTCCTGCCCCATTAGACAGTCTGTGACGTCCTATGTCATCCTCATAAATCATGGTTTGAGCAATGAAGCTTTGACAGAAGAGAACTTTCGAAATTTTAAGTCCCCCAAGTCTCTCACAGATTACTATACCTGGATTTGGCAACAACAGGACTGTGCAGATATCACCCGCCCACACAAACACACACGCAAATCTTCTCTCTGTACAGACACATCTAGGCAATTAAAATAAGTTTGATAATACCATCATGACATTATTCTTAAAGTATGATTTTTTTCAATCTTGGACTATTTTTACTGCATATAGAAAATAAGTCAATTTATTCAATATCAACCTACATATTGGAAACAAAGTAGGGAGCAAGTTTTGCTCGCTCCCGTTTTGAGTCGATTATGTTTAAGGTAATAAAAATATTTACTTCGCGATATAGAATCAAATTGTTACAAGAATCTAACAAAAAAAAAACAAAAAAAAACACGAAACTTAATTTCCTATGTACAAATTTGCTAAAGAAGGAAAGGGAAAAATTCGAAAGAAGCTAGATTCTTGGGAGATAAGCTGCTGTGCAAAAAAAAAATAGTAAGGAAGGAAGGAAGGAACTTTAACGACAAAATAGGTTATTTAACAGATAAAATAGGTTATTTAACAGATAAAATAGGTTATTTAACAGATAAAATAGGTTATTTAACAGATAAAATAGGTTATTTAACAGATAAAATAGGTTAGTACTGCCGTATCAAGTTGTTGCCGCTTTTTTTCTCTCCCTTATCCTGTGCATCTGAAAAGTCACATAATAAAATCTTTTTATAAGCCAAGAGAGGGGAAGTAGAGAGGGAGAGGGAGGGGAAAGAGGAGAGGGGGGGGTGGAATCTGCCCCATGGGAGGTATTCCTCGCAATCTACCAGCCTCTTAAGAGACTTAAAGGGTAAAGGAGAAGGAAACTAAATTGATACGGATGTTTGCCAAGCAGCCAGATTGTCTATCAGATACCTGTTGAGTTTTGGGGATCTCCGGCTGATACTTTGGCTTTTGCAATGAAAATAAGAAATAGAAAACAAAAAAAGCTTGTTTTGATCTCTGGCGCCTTTCTTCATCATCTGATACACGGTAGACGCCCCCCCTCCCCCCCCCCCTCCCTCTCCCCCTTTTGAATGTTGTGGAGCCTTCTTCATCGTACTAAAACCCGATAACTAATTGGCAAAAATATAGCGGCAGACAAGTAAATCTCGTCCGTGCCTGTATTTTGTTTTGTTACTGAACTAATTTGTGTTCACATTTCACAGGGTTTTACAGAGAAAAAGGTATCTTTATCAATGTTTGTGTTGTCGTTTGGCACGTGTTCTTGAGTTAGATTGATAAGCAGGCCTTGAGAGTATTTCAGGACGCTGTATTTTTTTTTAGGCTGTTCCTTCACAGAATATTAGAACTGGTTATTTTCAATATCAGGAAAAAAATATTTGAATTAGCAACAAAGTTCAAATCATCTTACTCGCAGTGAAAGTTAATATTTTGGGTAGAAGACGGGAAGGATAGATTCGACTCAAAAAAAAAAAGCTAAAGATATATTTGTATCGCTTCGTGTAATCAGAGAGTACCCGGTGCAGGCAAAGAAAATAAAAAGGCCAACCCCCCAAAAAGGTGACTTTCCGATCCGTCCACACTATACTCAGGAGAAGGAAAGAATACTTGAGTATCAAATAAATTGTGTCTGAAATAGATGTCCATGCTTTTACTTTCACATGGAATTATAACGCCTTACATAGTTGCATTTGTTAACTATTTTGTTTTCTCTTTCTTTGCCTCCATTTCTTAAGCTGTTTCTACAATGCGAGTTTACTGCGAAATACAAGCCTTAAAATCCTTAAAAACACAGTTCTTATATTAGAGTGGCGCTAGTCATGTGGGTAAAGTTCAAACTTTGACTTAATTATTGGAGGTCCATGTCGAAGATTGAAAAGTCAAGCGGCATATAAACGCATTTCTGAATCAGAATCCGACATACCAACCTCACCTCTGGGATTTAACAGCGTAAACCTGTCATGGTGACGACTCCGATTATTATTTATAAGGATCGAAGATCAAAAAAGCATAAGCCGCCCGAGACATCGACTTCTGTCCAGTACTGACCAACATCACCTCTGGGATTTAACAGTGTAAACCTGTCATGGTGACCACTCCGATTATTATTTATAAGGATCGAAGAACAAAAAAGCATGAGCCGCCCGAGATATCGACTTCTGTCCAGTACTGATTATAACACCATCTTATCCAAAAACCAATTTATCCAACTGTAGAGGAGAACAGAATCCAAACGATTACGAATGTGGAGAATTAATTAATAAGAGCAGTATAACTGGAGAGGAGTATCCAAGGAAAGCGAACTGAAATTCTACTTTAAAATAATTCATTTCACCGACGTAAATTATATTCTCATCAAACTACGACTTTTGAACTTTCTTTCCTTCCCCCGTTCCCTAGCTTGCATATAACTTTATATTTAAGTTGTCTAGATGTGCATGATTATATAACTATGGTATCGTGGATTTATTGAGTTGATGGTCCCTTGAATGCTCAAATGGCGACTGCACTGCTGTGACTATGCTATTTCGTTAGTTATTTTTTCATTATCTGTAGCACTTTGTACATACTTTGAGCCCATATGGTTACTACTTCTTTTTAAAATCAATTGTGCATTGTTTGCATCCTTCATTTGTTCTGTTTTGGGGTTTTTTTTTATGTGTTTTAGGATAATTGATTTTTTTTTTTTTTTTGCTGTAAAGGAATTGCCTTATATTTGTTTAGGGTATTTCATAGGTTCTGGTTCTTTGTTTACGCTAGAGTTTAAGTGTCGAAGCTTCTCAAAATCATTCTTTGGTTTTAAGAATTATTGCTTAATTTCTTCGTGCTTGGATTGGCGTTGCTTTTGTACATCTCATATTCTTTAATTGGATATATGTCTCTAAATATTTTCCTGTTAGATTCTAGGTGTTTGCGCACGTTCTTTCCTATACTTTAAGTTTTCACGATCTCCCTTAGACGTCTACTGGCTCTATTTTTGTGGCTGTTTTTAGGGCCCCCCGTGCCTCCTTGTTCGGTTTGCTCCTCAAGGCAATGCCCAGTCGTGGCTTGGATTTAGTCCAACCTTCACACATAGTACGTTTCTTGTCTATATGTCGTTCTGGACCATAGTTCTGAGCACTGGCTGGTGATGTAGAGAGCTTGCATCTTAATTAAATTGAGGCTTTTTTTTTTTTTTTTTTTGTCTCCTTGTAGAGGTGTGTATCGACAGCGCTCATTGCAATTGCAGATGTTATCGTTTTTTTTTTGTTTTTTTTTTAATTTTGTTTTAGTCCACGTTTTCCAACTTTCAGTATCGCCAATAAATGGACTCGGTTTTTTATTTGTGTAAGTGACGACTTTGCCAAGTTCCGTTATTGCTATATTAAATAGAGTAGAGGATATATTAATTACCCTTTGAGGTGTTCCGGTTTTTTTTCCCTTTTAACTGTCGATAGAGAGGGACCTGCTCTCACCTTGGATCTCCTTGGTTTTCGAACTTAATGATGTAGTTGTATACGTTAAGACTTTCTATTCTTAATGTGTTGAGGTTTCTTAGAGGATAATTTTTCTACCTTTAAGAAACACGCACACTTTTTTTTTTACATGTTGCTTTTGGAGATTTTACAGTATCTTCTGAAGCTTTTGTCAAAAATCATCTGTCTCCAGGAAAACCTGTTTGGGTTTCGGTTACTTAACGGTTTAGCATTAAAGATACTACAACATAAGTATTATACGTATTTCAATAGATTGCTCGGAACTGTTTCAGTGTTTGAGATAGTAACTGGATACATTTGAAGTTTAATGCTGGAATCGGCCGCTAATTTATTTTTTTTAACCGGATTCTATAACCAGATCCGGCTAGACACAGAAGATCTACTACGCGAGATGCCCCCAGAAGCTCCTCAAAATGTCAATAATCGTATAATATAAAAACGCACGTTTAGGAAATCTGTTTGTTACGTGGTGAGACTTCAAAGAGTATTTGGACTTTTTACCCTGATAGCAGGTTTGGGGATGACCATGTGAGCCATGGATAAAATATTAAAAAAAAAAAAATTAAAAAAATAAAATTCGCGATGTAAAAACTATTTGAGAAATTTTCGGGACATTGAAGGAGTGTTAAACTATTGACGTTTATCTTTAAATAGAGCCCAAAGGGTATGAATTTCTTTAGCAAAAAACTTCATCTGAGGCAAAAAAAAAAACAAAAACAAAGAAGGAATAAGTAAATCGAGCACAAATAATGTTGAAGATTTTGATAGGCTTATCTCCTCCGCGAAAATAGTTATAACATCCTAGATGAACAATATCAAACTGTTTTAAGTACAAAGTTAAAAAAAAGTGTTACCAAGTCTTATCGTTGACCTCACACAGATTTTAAAATGTTTTTTTTAAAACAAATAAGATTGTGAGTGTATTTTAAGCATCATTAACAACCTTCGTTTCGATATCTTCCTTCTTGACTTAAAAACAGTCTCTCTCTCTCTCTCTCTCTCTCTCTCTCTCTCTCTCTCTCTCTCTCTCTCTCTCTCTCTCTCTCTCTCTCTCTCTCTCTCTCTATCTATCTATCTATCTATCTATCTATCTATCTCTCTCTTTCTCTCTCACACACACGCTCTCTCTCTCTTTCTCTCCTTCTCTCTGTCTCCCCCACTCTCTCTCCGCTTTCTTTCTCTGTCTCCCCCACTCTCTTTCTCTCTCTCTTCTCTCTGTCTTTCTCTTTCTCTCTCTCTCTCTCTCTCTCTCTCTCTCTCTCTCTCTCTCTCTCTCTCTCTCTCTCTTTCTTCTAGAAACACTCTATCTATCCCTCTATATCCCTGTATTTATACATCTATCCATCTGTCCGCCCGTCTTTTTCCTGTTTTTATCATCCCAGCCGAGACAGCAGTAGCAATCGTCTCCTCCTCAAGATGTTCTTGTCTCACGGTTGAAGCAGACCATCGAAATGATTCCATGTAAACCATATCAGGGAAGACAGATTTCTAAACAAGAAAGACAACCCATCAGCGCAGTGGATAACCCAAAGGCATTCCACAGATAGCAACTGGATTTTTACTTAGAACATTCGCTAATATAACAAGTCACTGGCTATTTCTGTACGTACTTGGTTATTTTTTAATCAAAAAGCTCCGCAAAAAATTATATTTCGTAATTCTCTATCTCAATTTTCAGGAATTTCTACAAGATATCAGATCAAATCGGATAAGCCTGAAATTAAATATTTTTCAGAAGTGTAGTTTGAGATCTTTGTAATCGGATTTTACCCGGAGGTTGGAAGTGATAGCATATTATCTTATCTCCTACATAATTAGTTCCGTCTGCACACCGGATAAGAGTTGGATAAAAACAGTTTTAGAACCGTTTTGAGATAGAAAATGAAACTTTTTTCAAGCGGTTTTTCATCACATTCGGTGGCTAGATAGGAAATTATCAAACTGTGTCATTAGTTTTTTTCTTTTCTAATAACTAAGGAAAGAAAATGAAACGTAATTTTCTGAGGTTAAACCAAAGAAAAAGAATGAAATTCGAAATCAAATTTCGACAGCATGTGTGGTAAGATAGGAAATGAGCAAATGCAGCAACAAAAAAGGAGTCAAGGAGTGAAAGAGAAAAGAGTGGGAGATTGAGATGTAGATGGGTAGATATTACAGAGCTGCCCATATCCCAAAAATTGCATTTACAGCGAGAGACGATTTCAAAAACATCTAGCGGTACCCGACTCGTTCTACCGATACACCTGGCCAGCATTACTCGATCTACGTGTGTTTTGTCTCATGAGATATTTCCGGAATAATGCTTGTGTAGTATGTACACACCACAGCGACCTATCCATTGATCTGGACCCAGAAATGAGTTCTTGGTGGTAGCTCAGGCTATAGGCTAAAATGCACGCAGTCTTAGTTCCATGTCTGGATGGGAAATCTAAGGGTGAGGTGGAGTCTCATCTAACCAGCAGTAACTTTGGTTGGGTTGGAAATCAACAACCACCGAATAAGATTTTTTGGGAAATTTTGAGGAAGTAAGGCTAACCAAAGAAGTGATAAATTATTAAATCCATATTTTTATCACGGTTCTAGATCCCATAATTATGTCTATACATATAAATAGCTAGATAGAGATCCATGGTTATATGAGTATGATCATCTTACCGAGGCTGGGTTTTTTTTTTTCTAATTTGACTTTATTAAAAAAAAAAAATAAAATAAAAAAATAAAAACCAAAAGGACAAATGATCCTACAAAAAAAGAAGATTCTTCGAATGGAAAACAGGCAGAAGAACTAGAAATACTTGATTTACTCGTTCCAGGAATATTTTCTTGTCAATTTCAGCTATAACTGACATAGTCAACTATTGAGGAGGTGGCAGGAAAATGCAAGTCCATCGAGAATATCCAAGGGCATAATTTCAAAATTATTTTTACAAAGAAGTACAGGCGAATATCCGTTGCAGTAATGTTGATTATTAAAAGAAATACATTGTAAATAACAATAATAGTTGTGAAAAAAATAAGAATCATAGTAAAAAAATAAATGAAGACATTTTCCAATAGAGAAAGACGAAAACTAAACAAAACAAAACAAAAATGCCTAATCTATTTATAGATGATCCTCTTACCGAGGCTTCCGAAAATGCAGGCATAGTCACCGAAGAGAACACAGTTTGGCATGATTGAATTAATATCGTAATCTATTTCTTTGAACTTTTGGGCCTAGTCAGGACAGAGGTGTACATGTACTCAGAACGCTTTGACGCACTTATAATTCCGTCTACAGGCCTACACAACAAAAAATCTAACTGTCCTAACTCTACCCAATAGTTAAATGATATAGATCACTCTTACACTTACTGCAGTTTAAGTTTGTACACTTCAGTGACTTGGTCTGTGTGTATTTTAAGAAGCCTCGACTCCTTCCCATCTTTCCTTAAAACCAGTACGCGTTTAAGGGAACTATTTATGTGGCTTTATCGCAGATCTAAAATTTCGATTATGTACTTCAGGAAATGTTAGAACGCATACTACAATTATCTAGAAATGGGCAGAACATCCACAAAAGGAAGTTAATAAATATAGCACAAATGTTAAGAGTGCATTGGTCAGTATGGGACTATGGAATTCCTTGATTGAGAACTGTTGATATTTTACGTGTACAATAATCCTAGCTGCTGCTGTCCCGCGCAAAGGTGTGGCAGATTAGTTCGTAAATTAGGCGAGATAGCGCACGAATGTGTGCTTTGCAGAAAGACAGAGCGCAGGATACAGGGTGTGTAGAGAAAGATATATATATATATATATATATATATATATATATAGCCTACATGCTACATAAGGACAAACACAATACTATCTAGTGATCCCACTCCCTTATACAATACAGACACGTTATACAAAAAGCGAGACAGAATAAAAGGAGTATTAGAGAGAGATAGAAAGAGAAAAGCGGCGCCAGTGAATTGGTTCTCTGTCACAGAGAAAGGTCCGAGTTTGACTCGCAGTTTTGACACTTCACGCTTAGTCCGCCTGCCTTAGCTAGTCCCATCCTTGGATTGATAGAAAGCGAACCTTTTTGTGTAAGATTCTCAAGGAAATTTAGGAAAAATAATTTATCTGATAGACAGATAGACAGATAGAAATGCAGAGGGATGGGTGCATAATTAATATAGATAGAGAGAACGAGTGACCACAGACACGAAGATAAGCAGACAGACAGAAAAGAGAAGGAGAGAGAGAGAGAGAGAGAGAGAGAGAGAGAGAGAGAGAGAGAGAGAGAGAGAGAGAGAGAGAGAGAGTATGTGTGTGGAGGCAACGAGAAATAAAAACAAAGGTGAACTCGAAAAGTTGGAAAGTGTGTGTTTGGAACAAGAAGACCGATGATAAAGATGACAGATCCAATCAATTACAGCATATCTTTGCGGGGAGATAAGGTGAGTCCAGTAAAACATAGTTTATAAAAGAACAAAACAAAACAAAAAGTATTTCATGGATAAAAAGGAATGTTTTTTTATTATTTCCTTAGACCTGAATCGATATGTGGAAATGGGAAAGAAAAAATAGCAACAAAAAATAAAATAATCTAGAGGATGGGTAGGGGAGGTGTTTGTCAATGCTATCTGGTTTACAGAAGTTAAAAGATTCTAAAAACGGTTTTTCCCCTCAAACCTACCGCTCAGAAATCTTTGTTGTTGAATGGATCTTTATTTATCTAGATAAAAGTGAATCCATAGTCCAGATATCTATATTTTTATATATATTATTTTATCTAGATCATAATGAACCTTAATTCCAGCTCTTTGACAGAGAGCAAAGAGCTAAAATCAAACCAGGTGAAGAAAGTGAAAGACAATTTATACACACGGGTTTCTTCCCAAGTTGAGTCGGTGCAAGTTGCTGCCACACAAGGAATTTGGCCTCACATGCGGAAATAATTCAGGCCAGATTTTTGGCAATCACAACCAGGACTTCGGCGCGGGAAAATTTTATAACACTGTGATTTCTGCAGCAGCCATGTAATGATAAGGTTATCTCTGGGAATTGAACACGCAGAAGGGAAATAAATGATTCATCTCTATTTTATATCCTTCGCCAAAATAAAAAAAAATAGGCAAAGATAATCATGCCATTTTTTGTATTATATAATTGCTAAATTATTAGTTTATTTGAATATTGTTTGATGTAGCCCGTCTACAGAAAATGATCTCAAGCATATGTGCTGATCAGACTCTTTAACCCGTCAAGCAGAGCAGAACTTAACATAACTTGGTCCTCGTTATCTTGGTTTTGATTGGTTCATGATAGTGAATTCAATTTTTCAGTGATTTATCTTTGTTTCTTTGTTTTAAGTGATATTCTTTTTCTTTTCGTTGTTATGGTTACTATTGCTATTATTATTGTTGTTCTTGATGTTGTTATAGCTGATATTGTTGTTTGTTGTTATTGTTACTGCAGCTGCTTTTGTTGTTGTTGTTCTTGTTCTTGATGTTGTTATAGCTGATGTTGTTGTTTGTTGTTGTTGCTGCTGCTGCTTTTGTTGGTGGTGGTGGTGGTGGTGTTCTTCTTTTTCTTCTTCTTCTTCTTTTTCTTCTTCTTCTTCTTCTTCTTCTTCTTCTTCTTCTTCTTCTTCTTCTTCTTCTTCTTCTTCTTCTTCTTCTTCTTCTTCTTCTTCTTCTTCTTCTCCTCCTCCTTTTCCTCCTCCTCCTTCTTCTTCTTCTTCCTCTTCTTCTTCTTCTTCTTCTTCTTCTTCTTCTTCTTCTTCTTCTTCTTCTTCTTCTTCTTCTTCTTCTTCTTCTTCTTCTTCTTCTTCTTCTTCTTCTTCTTCTTCTCATTAATTATTATTATTATTATTATTATTATTATTATTATTATTATTATTATTATTATTATTATTATTATTATTATTATTATTATTATTATTATCATCATCATCATCATCATCATCATCATCATCATCATCATCATCATCATCATCATCATCATCATCATCCTCATCATCATGGTTTTAATAAATTTTATTACTATTACAACTCGTTTTTGTTATCGTTATCTGTATAATTTTTTTTTTTGCTTGTGTGTGTGTGTGTGGGTGGGTAGGGTTTTATTATGTTAATAAGGATTTACTGATCTTTTTCTACCATAACGAGAAAGAAGGTTATAATATCAAAAATCTTTCGGAAAGCACAAGCGCTGCTACAGCAATAGCATAAAAATCGACGAAAAAGAGGAACGGTAAATAAAAAAAATGATAATTATATATTATATCTTTTTTATTTAACAGTTACGATTGGTTATCAAAAAAAATCGCTAAATAGTTGTTAATTATAGAAATCATACGCCTAGCTCGGCCAAGAAAAGCAGATAACGTTTTTCTTTTCTTTTTTTTTAGCCATACATAAAAAGCAAAGTTTTGCACTCTATAAGAAATGTTCAAAAACGACGGGAATCAAGTTCAACCTGATCTGGGGCTAGAATGATTATCATTCTGAATACACCCTGCCATATCTCGAATCGAAACCATGATACATGGGCATAATGTACTTTTCAAACATTCGTTACCGAGGCAAGCAGCTGTGGATAGAGTAACAAGTCAGACAAGCGGAGCTTTTATTTCATAGCTTCAATTCCCAAAACCAATCTTTTCATTTTTATTCATCTTTTTCATTTTCTTTCAAAGTTGCGCTGAAGCAGTTTTAAAATCTGAGAAAGGCACTGTTTGTGTCAGGTGCCTCAGTCGATACACCGCACGACTGCCGAAAAGACAGTCGGGATTTGAGTTCCAGGTAAGTCAGCCTGTGTGAGGTAATGCATCTCTCCTACTTATCGGCCTTGAGGTAAACAGACAGCCGCTGTCATTTATACTGATATATATACAAATTTAGGGGGGGATTTAAGGGAGGTAAACAGCTTCTACATACGCGCTGCTTCCAATGAGAAGCTATGGCCAGCCGCTTGAAGTCTTCAATAGTTAGATGGTTGATAAATAAATACATGTAGCCGGATAGTGCAGTGCTCTTCAATATTATTTTTTAAACGTTTTAAATGGAAGACAGTCTTCTCGATTCGAACCGCAAGCTCCAACAACAGAAGACTTAGACATAATATACGCACAGAGGGGATGTTAGGCGTTTCACAAGATATGTATGCAAGGCATTCTGCGCTGTTATTTTACATGCCCGCAGTGGAAAAACATGGGATGGTGCGTAAGTTTCGGAAATTTTGAGCTCACGGGGTCAAGGGGTCAATACACTGAGCGACATGTCGCGACAGATTGCATCAGCCAGTTGACTCAGTCATGTTTATGCGTGACAGTAAAACGTAAAGGGCGAATTGCGAAAGCAAGACAATGGGAGGGAAAGGGGAAAACCCAATGACAGCAAAACTCACACATGAGCCAATGACCCAGATAGTTTTTTTTTGTTATTTTATTTTATATTTAGATCTCGTGTGCTATGTAACATTATTGTATTATTTGGTATCAATCTGCTCTAAAATTCGACTATGAATACGCCAAAATCGGAATTTTTTTTCGTTTTTTTTTTCATAGCCCGGCTGAGGCTGTCAGGCGCCGCACCAGAAAAGATCAGGCAGAGCTTGGTATTCTGGCGCCTCGCTACATCGTCCTCTACAGCCCGGTTTTTCATGTGGTTTTCCCACACACGCAGTGGCTCAGCGCTGGACTCGTGAAATCTGACCCCTACGCCTTGCGCAACCACAGTGTGTATGGTGGCTTTAAAGCCCAGAGAACAACTCAACTCTGCTGTGGGAGTACCTGAGCAGCTCCATGTGGTAGAAGTATGCAATGAAGTTTTTGCTTGTTTTCATGCGAGGAAGACGGGAAATGATCTGAAAAACGAGAGATGGCTGACTGCATTGTAGCTGAACCAAGTCGAAGTTATTTAACAAGTGTGGAAATTCCGAACGCTTTTCCTGGTGAGGAAACAATAAAAACCATTATTTCTCTGATTGCATGTGGTGAACATCGGGTCTCTTTCAAGGTTATATTTTCTTTTCTTTCTCTTTTTAAGAGGGCCTAGCTCTTTAGAGGATGAGAAAGGACTTGTGCTTTTATTTCAATGGTACCGTAAAGACATTCTTATCCCATACTATGCTCGATATGCTACTTGGCTAACGTTGTATTTCCTTACTCTTTCTCGATACATCCCACTTTGATCTATCTTGAAATTAGTTGGGAATATTTGAAGAGCATTCATTGGCAGTTATAGTTTGTGCAGGTTATTACTTGTTTTAAATATCAACTGCAGCGGTTGCTTGACACGCCGTTGTGACTTTCACAGGTACAGAAAGCAAAGTGGAGGTCTAACCCGCGACTTCTTCACGATCAGCCCAATGCTCTATCGACTGAGCAATCTGGCGTTCTTTTACAATGTCACTGAAATGGGCAAACGCTTAACTCGAAAACCACTGAATCGGGTAGGTACGTTCAGGTAGCGGAATTTATCTGCTTTTGCTGTTTCTGGGCAAGTTTGGATGATACAGCGCAAGCTGGAGCAGAACTCTTGACTTCAAACAAAAGAAAACATCAACGTTAATCGTCTGTAGCAAAAGGATTGACCGTGGAGAGGTGGAAACCGAGAAAAAGGAAATAGGAAGAGACAGAAGACAGAATACAGAAACAGCTACAGTGGAAAAAAAAAAGGGGGGGGGGACAGAAAGAGAGAAAGATACAGTGATTGGGGGAAAGAGACAGACGGACAGAGATAAAGGCAGAGTAGGGGAGAGGGAGAGAGAGATTTACTGGAAGAGAAGTAAAATTGGGGTATGCAGAGAACAACAAAAAATGGAGAAGGGGAAACAGAGAGTGTGAGATCATGAGAGAATGAGAAATGAACTAAAATGTGAAACCAAGCGCAGCGCGCGATAGGAACAGAGATAGAAAATGTAGGCTGAAGATATACAAACTCTTTGACTTAAAAATTAAATGAGGAAAAGTGTAAAGAGAGAGAGAGAGAGAGAGAGAGAGAGAGAGAGAGAGAGAGAGAGAGAGAGAGAGAGAGAGAGAGAGAGAGAGAAGGGGGAAGGGGAGCGTTTTAACACACATCCATACAGACATTTGTTAATGAAAATCATGAAATGATTACCGTATAGTACGTTTTGTAATAATGTGTGCCATAAATAAAAGTACCGACACCTAAACAGTCCACGATCCAAGGACAGAAGTGTAAAATTGTAAAGTTAAATAAACGAAAAAGAACGGGTTTTTTTGTGATTGTTGTTCTTTTTTTTTTAAAGATGAAGAGAACGTCCCCAATCCCACTCCCACCTTAATAACGCCGTCTTAGTTTTTCCTCAGTAGGAACCCTCTTGCCCCGCCCTACCACACATGACCAGACAGCAGTATAAACTACTGGCGACATCTAACTGACATTCGTCAATAATCAAATTCATGATTCGAGGAGACAGCAATAAAGCAGGTAAGGAAACCCGTTGGAACCAGCCACACCATAAAATAATAGCAGACATGTCTACGTCTCGCAGAGTCCAACTTGGTCAGCAAGATCTGACGACTTTATTACTACTCGGTCCGAGGGTCATTCCACTCGGTGTTGACGTGTTCATGTCCAGCCTTGCTGTTACTGACCTTGTAGAATGTATCAGACCAGGTCGGTCTAGCGGCCACACACGTGGGGAGACCTGCAGCGCTACGTAAAGACCACAGCTGCAGCAAGGATAGTTAGGCAAAGAAAACAGTGGGGAAGCAGAGAGAGAGGACAAGGTTGAAAGAAATATTTAAAAGAGGGAAAAAATTGTATTTAGAAACTGTGTGAGAGGGAAAAAAAAGAACATAGAAAGAGCAGAAAATTTTTTAACTTTTCTGTTTTTCTGTATATGAGAGGGAAGAAGACTAGGAAAGGAGGTTAAAAGTAAAGAAAAGAAAAATCGGTTTTCTCTACATGAAAAAAAAATGAAGTGATAAAAACAAACAGCTTTTCTTTTTTTCTTTTTTTTTTTTTTTTTTGGCAAGCCATAGTAAATGGAAATGAAAATAGAGTGATCAGCGGATGAGGAAGAGGAGTGAGGTAAAGGCTGGTGGGGGAGAGGAAATGGGGAGGGTGTTGAGTAATTATAGAAGGGAGAGAGAGATAGACAGGCAGAAAGACGGGATATAAGAGGAATGCGAAGAGCTGTGCAGGGAGGATAATAACATAAGAGAGGAAAACAAGAGATTGTGATATTCGACACAATAATTGATTAAAGAAATCCTACACATCTTGATTGAACTTCTTTTCAAATTTTCAAATTTTATTTTCGGAACGGCGGTTTCTAAAAAGTCTGTTATATATTACTCCTGTATGACTCACAAAGAAGAGCAAAATATGTTCGCTTATTGATAATTATATTTCAGTTTTATAGCCGAATGTCTTATGTTCATAATATCAGTGCAATAATCTGCTTCAGGTCTACAAACTTTTCGATTGGTTTCCATATAATACTGAAATTATTATTTCCTCAACATCAAGGAAATCAAAACAGCTCCTCTAGAACGAATTTGCCAATGTCAATTTGATTTACTAACTTTATTTTTAAATTAATTCTAAAATTTTCGGAATTTCAATTGACAAGGCACTGTTTTCCATAAATCAAAATAGCTAACAGCATACAACTTCCAGTCCTTCGGGAAAAACATTGTTTAGCGCAATTTAGTAAACTCAAAAAAATGAAAAAACAAAATACTTGAGATATTTATATTTCTTGTACACCATTACCACTCAATTGCTTTTTTATTTTTATATTTTGTTTTATCAGAGGTGACCTTGACATGGGCGAACAATAAGAAACAAACACTAAAGGAAAGCCCTCAAATCAATGCGAGAGGTGTTGACGTAATAAAGGGACTCTTAAATTAATGAGTCAACAAAATATATCAAATAATTAAGCCAAAGCAATCTACATGATATGGTTCTAATAATAATTATAAACTGTAGCTTAATTTCGCCGGTCTAATGCATGTGTGTGTGTGTGTCGTTAAAACTTTATTATTATTGCTTTACACAATCATCCAATCATCTTGCATCATGCAGTAAAAAAAAAATAAAAGCCACCAATAAAAATTCACAAAAAACAATCCGCGCTCTGCATTGAAGATTAATGGCTGCTTAGCATAGTGCGTCCGCTTATAAACTGGTGTTTATGATTGTTGTGGTGAGCTCTTAGCCGCTGTGACAAGTTCGCTAGCTGACCTCAATTGGAGAGTTGCTAGGTAGGAGAGTTTGGAGTTTTGAGCTCCACAGCTAAACCAACTCGACTTATAACTGGTTATAGTTATGGTTTCAGAAAAAGGAATTTAGCGTGTGGACATTGAATGCATTTCAGTGCTTTTGATACAACATATTGTGAAAATAAAAGACTGCTTCAGTGCTTTTGGTTTGACGTGGATGCTGAAAATATTTTCAATGATTCTTTTTTCTTTTTTTTTTAGGGGGGAGGGGATTTAAGATGTAGACTGCCTTGCCTGTATCTATGTTTTTTTTCATGGCCCCTGCTAGTCATAATGCGGCTGTTTCTGTTTCCGCAACATAACATCTTGTAAGATTCATCATTACTTCTTTTTTTCATATTGTTTTACTCCAATAGTAATAGTTTCTGCTTTCCCCTTGTGTGGTCTAGTTTCTGCAGAAACTTGTCTGAACCTTTTAGATTAACAGTGGAGGCGAAATTAAAGCGCTCGCCCTGTTCTCCCGAGAGGCTTTCTTCGTGGGTTCCAGTCCCACATCGTGGGTTGGTGAGATGGTTAGTTCCGCCCAGCCTGACATGAGCTTCAATTTGATATGCAAGCAGACAAAAAAAAAATTAATAATAAAAAAAGAAAAAGAAAAAAAAAACACAAAGATCACCGTGTTGTAGCAGTGTTATATCAATCAAAATACAAACATATCATATTAGATAGATATCTACCAAGCAAGAGATTATGGTAAAGAGCTAAATTGCTCTTCATTTTATGTATTTATTTGACATGTTCTTTTTATATTATTTGTTTTTATTAAAAATCACAACCGATGATTATTAGTAGTTTCTTTCGATTAAAATGATTGTTTGCCTTTTTCCTTCGAAGAATGATTATGCCTTGAAAATGCGAATGACAAGTGGTAAAAATAGCTAGAAGAACGTAGACGAGGGAGGGGGGGCAAAACAAAAAAGGAATGAAAGTACATGTATGTATTCGGGATAAAAAGGGTCATGAATGACGAATTAAGGGGGTGATGATGGTTTATATTCCAATACATGTGTTGCTGATGACAATCATAGGGGTGCTGGGAGTTGGGACTGACGTCAACGATGGTGTTGATAGTCATTTCGGACAGATAATGAGGATTGTTGGTAAAAGTGTAGCTGCTGCTGCTGATGATGATGATGATGATGATGATGACGTCAGCAATGTTGATAATGATTATAGAGGTAAAGAATTGAAATGATAAGTTTTCAAACTCTCATCAATCTCTCTGCCTCTTTGTCTTTCCTCTCTCCCGCCTCTTCCTCTCTTCCTCTCTCTCTCTCTCTCTCTCTCTCTCTCTCTCTCTCTCTCTCTCTCTCTCTCTCTCTCTCGCTCTCTCTCTCTTACACACACACACACACAAACACAAACAAAAATATTTTCTCTCTCTATCACTACCTTTGCCTCTGTCTGTGTAAGTTTGTCATTAATTTAATCTATATTCTCTTTGTCTCTTCATCAATTTCTCTCTCTCTCTCTCTCTCTCTCTTTCTCTCTCTCACTTTTTTTTATTTTTAATACATGTAAATCTGTCAGTGAAAGTTTATCGTTATCTTCTAATAGTTCTATATCAATAAACCTAGCAGTCTATCTATCTATTCATCGATCGATCGATATAACTTCCAATGAAAATTTACCAACATGTCTCTATTTATCAATAAACCCATGAGTCTACCAATCTATCTTTGTAATTATCTTTCTATCTATCTATCCATTTGTTTATGTTGTTTTTCTCCCTCTTGCTGCCTGACTACTATGTATGTCATTGCCTCTCGGACCCCCGTCTCCACATTCTTGATCACTCAAACAACCAAAACAAGCCACTTGACAAAGAAAACAGATGTTCACATTCTGAAGGATCCCCCGTATATAACCAGCCACTTATTGTATTTCCTCTACTCGTGAGCAAACTGACAGAGCTGTGGCTCATAAAGTCTAAACAGGAAGAACTATTTCAGAAGAGAACCAACTGGCTGTCGACCTGGTCGAATCACCCAGAGGGACAGCCGCCCAAGGCAGTTATTAAAAGACCTGGAAATACAAGGCAGTGATTAAAAGACCTGGAAATACAAGGCAGTGATTAAAAGACCTGGAAATACAAGGCAGTGATCAAAAGACCTGGAAACACAAGGCCGTGATAAGACCTGGAAACACAAGGCAGTGATTAAAAGACCTGGGAATACAAGGCAGTGATTAAAAGACCTGGAAACACAAGGCGGTGATTAAAAGACCTGGAAATACAAGGCAGTGATTAAAAGACCTGGAAATACAAGGCAGTGATTAAAAGACCTGGAAATACAAGGCAGTGATTAAAAGACCTGGAAATACAAGGCACTGATTAAAAGACCTGGAAACACAAGGCGGTGATTAAAAGACCTGGAAACAGCAGTCCTGCATCAGATCGTCAGACACTTAACATTAATTCGCAGAAACTTAAAGAGGACACAGTGTTTAAGATGAGCTATGACACTCGCTTCTGTAACAGCGTGGAAATGTCATGGTGACCGCATTCAGCCCGGTGTGTCGTCTCGTGGTTAGCGTTAAGTCTCTTCATATTAATCTCCCAGATTGAAAGGGTTCTTTTTCTTTTTATTTTGTCATGATGTATTCTAAAATTAATGATGGGCTTCAACGGTGGGCCATTACAGTTGGATTTCGGAGGAATAGAAATATGAAAAAAGAATAAGATCATCTGTGTATAGATTATGATTGTGTGTAGGTGCGTCTGTTTACTATAGGAGGCTGCTTACGTGTCCTTATCTTTCTGTTAGTCTGTGTGTGACTATATTAGACCTTTTGTTTTCGTCTGTCTAGATAGTCTGCCTGTCTGTCGGTCAACCTGTCTGTCTCCCTTTCTCTCTATGTTGTGCCTCTCTCTCCCTCTTCCCTCCCTCCCTTTATCTCTCCCTCCTAAAACAAAAAAAATATGAACTATCTCCCAGATATTTTCTTTTCCCTTCTCTGTCATTCAACAAGCGCTACCTAACCCTGCCATTAGTGCCAGGATCTCAAAACTAAAAACTTCTGCGGCCTTAAGGACCAACTAGGCTTCTTGTAACTGGTACGACTTGGATTAATATGTGGAGCCAAGGCTAGCTAGCTAGCTACTTTATATGGTACCCGTCATGATAGAAGGCCTTTGTGGAGCCACCCGTAACCAGTTAGGCCTACCAGGTAAATCACACATTGACGCGACACAGAGCGCTGGGATTTGGACAACTGAGGACTGGAAGTTTGATGTGCCATGCCGGCAGTTTTCAGAGTCAATAAAGAGACTCGGCATTTGATGACTCAATGGTAAGTAACGGGTATCGGGGAATCAGAGTTGAACCTAGAAGCTATGGTAGGATCAGACAAAAGCTTGCAAAAGCACACTTGTAGCTGTAAGTCTTACATCCTGGTAACCCGTTAGAATCTAGGGTCAGAGATCAGAAAGAATCCATGACTCTTTGTCTCTCTATCTCGCTCTCCCTTCCTCCCCCCTCTCTCTCTCTCTCTCTCTCTCTCTCTCTCTCTCTCTCTCTCTCTCTCTCTCTCTCTCTCTCTCTCTCTTTCCCTCATCTATTCCCGTGATTTTGAAAAAAAAAAAATCTTCAATTTAACAGGATAATTATAATTTTCTTGTAACATGCGATATTTCTAGTCTTCCTTGTTGACCAACGAAATACAATTTAAAAGAATATCCTTAAATAGGCAGTGTTCTTCTTCTTTCTTTCTTTTTTTTTTCTTTTGTTCTTCTTTTTCTTTTCCTTTATTTATTTCTTATCATGTGATTTTTTTTCTATTTCTTCTTCTTCTTCTTCTTATCATTATTATTATTATTATTATTATAATTATTATTCTACTATTATTATTTCTTCATTATTATTACTATTATTATCTCTTCTTGTTTTGTAATTCTTGTCCTTTATTTCTTCCTTCTCATAAGATTGCCGGAGCCTGTAGATCGTTCGCTCTTACATCAGCAGGTTTATTCTTCAGTAGCACGACTCCTTCACCATCTACATGTATAAATTTAGATCTAGATCTAGATCTAGATCGTCCTGCATTCCAGAAAAAAGTCTGAGACCATTTAGATCTAGATTCTAGATCTAGTTGTGGACGGGCCCTATAGATTCTTTCCAGCAGCTTTTTAACCGAAGGGTTTTAAAAAATATATGAGCAATCCTACACTTTCATACTTTTTACCACATAAAATTTTAGGAAGCAGCTGAAAGTTATTTTGTAAACCTCGTCTAAATAGTATCGGGTTCGGGTTTTCCCGATTACCGTATGAGTAACAATGTTGTCGTGGCCATATTTTCAGGTACAGAAAAAACGGGAACAACGGGGGGAAAGGCTACATGTATTTGTTTTTAATTAGGCCTGGCAAAGATCGTAAATAAATATCGAATGGATCATTTGAAAATTGACTTGACTCTAGCCATCATTTTAATTCTCACCTATGATCCCGGTGGAGACCAGACCAGACAGATTCTAGATCAAGGCCAACACGAGGTGAGCTGAGCTGTGTATTGTGTGCCTAATCTCTATTTTTAGGCAAAATGGAGTTTCCCGATATGAACATTTAATGATCTAGCCATGACACAGTGAGGAAGACATTACCGTCAGTAGTTTTGGAAACTTGGAAATCACTAAGAAAATATATTTTGTAAGTAGGCAGAAGTTCCTAGACCTAGATCTAGATCTGGATGAAAGTATCCAGATATTTTCGTCATCAAAATCAAAAGTCTAGACTGGAAGATGTCCTATTCTCTCAGTCTTACAGGTTTGGCATAGATTAGGAATCTAGATCTGGCATATCAAGATCTCTAGAATCTAGATTTTACCTGAAACTCAAATATATTTATCAATGTTGTGCAGTGAATCTAGTCTAAATAGTGCTAAACCTGATCTAGATTAACTGCTCGTAATGAATAAAATATAATTATGTCCCACTTCCAAACGAAATGAAAGTATTTTAGCTAGATTCTAGAATCTAGATCAAGATAGACTAGAGATTAAGATCTTATCTAGATCTCAAATATTTTTATCAATGTTGGCAGTGAATTAAAGATTAACTGCTCGTAAAGCATGAAATATATGTCCCACTTCCAATGGGAATGAACGTATTTGAGCTAGATTATAGATCTCGATCGAGTTTACTTCTCATTTTACCGTGGAATAGGATAGAAAATTTCAACTTCGCAAACTTGAACGTATACCAGTTAACTTATCTATTCGCAACATAATCATTGTAGGACTTCCAATTGGGTATGTTGGTTTGGTAAAGAGTATATGATGCTGTAGTATTTTCCTTTAATAGTTCATATTGATTGATAGAGAAAAAATAAATGATCATAACTTACTTTCTTACAAAGTTAACTTTCTTTCACCTATATTAACCATACAAAAACCAAGCCCAATCTTTTTCTATGGCTTGAAACAAAATCGTCTTTTGTATGATAGGATACTGTACCCGTTTGGAAGTCCTTCCTAAGTGAGCTTAAAATTCAAACGTGGAGTTTGTTTAATAGTGAAAAAAAAATGCTCTCATGAGTTAGTATTAGTAGTGCGGGTTGGGTTTATGCTAGATCTAGATTCTAAATCAAGGTATAGTAGTTTAGTAGTAGTAGTAGTAGTAGTAGTAGTCTTAATAGTAGTAGTTTTAGTAGCAGTAGAAAAAGAAGAATTTATAAAAGTGTGCTATCACAACAAAGATAACTGTCTACACTTTGATGAGTTGAGATTATATTGGATCAGTTTTATCCTGCACAGTCAATCGCAGGGCTACCTTATTGCGACTCAGTAGGCCTACTTGTCAAAAGCAATTAAGAGTTGTAAATAAAAATTGCATTTTCAAAAGCTGTTCATTCTGACAATGCAAAAAGTGAGTCAGACTCAGACACTGAGTTCAATTTTTTTTTTCCTGGTTATGTTACTTGCGGATAAAAACTTAAGAATTGTATGCATCAACGTGTCATTTAATTGCTGTGCATCATGAGGAAACATTAGTAACATTTTGAGTGATTGTATTCCAAGAAATAATCTAGATCTGGTCTAGTTGTGTGGGTTGTTCAATCTCACTGAGTACATGTTGAAAGTGAACATACGGCTCATTCATAGTAATTATAGTGACCTCATGAAAAATGATCGATGTGGTCTACCCCTTAATGCTACTGGATTATAGGCCTGTTTAGTTTTTTTTTTACGTTACTTTTTTTTGTAAAGAAATCAGACCTTTTGATAGTTGGATTTAATTTTTTTCACGCAATAGTAAAAATGTTGTGCTTAATATGGTTCATTTAAGTATCAGCAAATGACTTGTGACAGTCCCATTAATATGCTGTGACAAAAAGTTATTTCCAAGTGTGTTTGAGGATTTTTTTCCATTGAAAACTAAGCATACAAAACCATATTTTAAAAACATAAATTTCCTTAAATGCCCCCCCCCCCCCTTCCCCCATCCTCCTTTCTAGAAAAGTGAGTAGCCAAAGACTAAGAGCAAGAGATGACCAGCTATTCACCAAGTGTCCAAGACAACAAGATACAGTCGAGTCCGCTTTACGGCTTATTTTGAAGTCATTCGGATAAAAAAAAGGACTTCGAATTATCTGAAATTCGAAATATCAGAATGCATAGAGAAAGAGAGTTTTAAAAAAATGTAGATGACAGATCAGAAATGTCGTACAAGTAGTGTGCGGGGGGGGGGGGGCTAACCCCTTTCTCTCTTGTAGCCTTATTGCAGACTCTTGCCTGGAACGGCGGGGGGCAAACACACACACCAGACTCACTTGCCGCGCGGCGCGTAGCACTACATGGCCTATGCTATACAAGCCTGGAAAAGAACTTTCACTGTGTCAGAATAAAAAATCACGTCAAAATCGCTTAGAATTAACCGGATCGTTATTCCAAATTTTGAACTAACCGATATTTTTTTATAAAGCTTAAATAGAGAAATATTTCTTAAAACTAAACGACTTCGAAATATCCAAGAATTCGAACTATCCGGGTTCAAATTATTTGGACTCAACTGTACTTTATTCAGATAGTCTTTAAATATGTTTTATAGTGATGGACATTATTTGTTATTTGTGGTAAATAAATGCTCAAAATTGATGCCAAATTTACTTTTCAGAAAATTTCAAGAAAAGACTAAGTCATGGTTTATTTTCCTTGTTTGGTAACTTCTTGACTTAAGGCATACATATTTAGAGAAAGTTTTGCCATAGTTCAGATGATAATTTTTATTGACACGAATAATGATATGAAATATCAAATGTGAAGAGCATTTTTGTAGTGATGACACAAAATAAGATGTTTTAATGCAGACAACTACTGTACTTGGGAAAAATTCCATTTCCCTCAAGAAAGCTTGAAACCCTTGCTTTGTAAAGTGCTTTTACTCCTGAAACAATACACTGTATTAAAGGTAGAAATTAAAACAATATGAAAATCAGAAATTTAAAGCTTTCTGTAGGAAAATTGCATTTACCCAAAAATTTCACTGCCGCAAAAGGTCTCATTTTTTGGCGTTGCTACACATTTTTTCCTGTTTAGTCTTATAACAAAATGAATACACAGATCGACCACCATTCCCTGTTAAGGACATCTTTTCTTACCTGCAAGTGTTAATTGAAGATGAAACGAATAGAGTTATTGCTGCATAAATTATCTTAAGTAAACATATTCAGCACAAGTCATATAAACATGGTCAAAATTTAAATTGATTGCCCTAATTAGTACTTTCAATATCATTCAAAAGAAAAATTTCAGTCTTTAAATCTTGAATTACTTCATTTCCTTTTACCTGAAAGAGGCTTGAATTACTTAATGAAATAACATGAAGTACTTTTCTTTTTCCTCATAAATTTATCAGTGGCATTGCAGCAGTAAAACAGAGTAATGTGTGAAATGGTGAGAATATCCTCAATTCCTCAAAATCTATGACATGCCTCGAATGATGGGCTTCAAATGGGCCTGAGCTTAAGGAACATAATAAGTCAAAATGATGAAGCATCTCAAATTCACACCTTCAAACTTGACATAAATTGTCTTTAGTATGGACTTACGCAACCAAACTGGGCAGCTTTCAGACTCTAAAAAACTTGAGTCCGAAGTTGAAGGGTATGTGACTGTACAAAAATTATCCAACATGGCGCCAAGTGCAAATATAGATCACAATATTGCAACCAACAGTGTTGAACCAGATGTTTATCAATTTTCAACTCAGGGAGCGCCTACCACTGTGTCATCAACATCTGAACAGCTCACTTCTTTTTCTACATCCTTACCTCTACCTGCCAGCCAATCCACAGTCCCAGCATTAAATGTCAAGCAAAGCTCAAGATCTGCCTTACAATCTAATAATCTTTCAACTTCAAGAGGCCTTAATAACCAACCCTCAAGCAGAGCTACAAGTACAAGCCATTCACTCACAAGAGATGTTACCCCGTCGAATAGACTAAACAATCAGACAACTTTACCAGCAGTGAATACATCTTCTCTGCCATCAGCAGGAACCAATTTGTTTAATGCATTTGTCAACCAGTCGTCTCCTCCAGCAACAAGTGTCAACCAGACTTCTCTACCAGCAAAAAGGGCCTACCAGCTCAGGGAAGTGACAGCAACACAAGGAAGATTTCCCTCAGCGCAGGAAGGAAATTCAAGCCAAAGTTCAACTTATTCTGCTTATATTTTTCCCCATGCATACTCTGACAACTCGCCAGCAACAAGACATCCTGTGAGACACACATCTTCTGGCTATGAGCCCTCAATGACTCTATCACATGCTAGGCAGCCATCAACACATAGATCTCACTTCAGCTGTTCATCAGTGCAAAATGAACCTGAAGGCTCCTCCTTTATGTCCCCAACATCAACAAACAGCTCTCTTCCAAGAGACCATAACAGATCATCTACAGCAGACAATCAAGAGCACAGCACTGCTATAGCACCAACTATATCTGTGGGTAGAACACAAACTGCAACATCAGTGAATAATACGTTTCCAGCACAAGGCACATCTGCCTATAGCACTTTTCAAACATCAACTTCACCCGCAGTAGGTCACAGCTCTTCCCAACCACCAGTCCTGACAGCTGATGCTGGCACATTCCTGCCAACAACTGCTGCAGCCAACAACGCCTCACAGATACCAAAGCCAAGCTTTCAGGAGCTGGGGATCATTGCAGAGAGGCCAAAGAATCCTGCCATGGCTGTTTACCTCAGTCGCCTACAGACCTTCAGTAGTTGGCCGGCAGACCGTAACCCAACTAAAGAGGAACTGGCTGGTGCTGGTTTTTACTATACAGGCTAGTTTGTTTAGTTTTTTTTCTTTAAAACAAATTTAAAAATTTATAAAAAAAAAAAAACTCGGAGAGGAGTGGGAAAAGACAAGAGAGAAAGAGGAGTGGAAAAGACAAGAGAGAAAGAGGTTACTAGTTTGTTATATATATATATATATATATATATATATATATATATATATATATATATATCTACCGTATACTTTTTTATGTAAGTTTTCAAAAAAATTAATTCTTTGAAAACTTTTAATTGTTTCACTACATCAATTTTTTTCCCGAACTTCATGCCATCTTTGCTTTTGAATAAATCAATGATTTTCTTTTTTTTTTGTAGGCTATGGGGACTCAGTGCGGTGTTTCTGTTGCGGTGGTGGTTTACGGAACTGGGATCCTGAAGACAATGCTAATGTTGAGCATGTGCGGGTCCTTCCAAAATGCCCTTTCATGATTCAGAAAGTTGGCCAAAAGTTCATTAATGCTGTAAGACTCCTTGCTAGACGTCATAAGAAGGTATGTGAGTAGAGCAGTATTCTAAAACATGAACCTAAAGCAAAACAGGCACTTTATTTTGACATTAGACCACTAATGCTATCTAATCTGTATGGTTTAAAATTGATATTAAATATAAAATTCCAATATTAGCATAAAAAAGTGAAAAGCACCTTTGAATTTCCAAAGAAAAGTCAATAAAAATAGTTGAAGCTTACTACCCTCTTTCTTCATCTGAATATTCATCGATACCTTTTGATGTACATAAATCTGTGAACCAAAGAATACAACTGAAGAGTAACAATAAATCACACGGTATAACTCATTTCCCCGATTATCTTTGATTAGTGTACTATCTATTTTCATAGATAAATTAAAAAAAAAAAAAGCTAGATTGCAAATATAGGGGAAAAATTGATGCACTTTTATTCATGACAAATAGGATAAAACAGATAGTATATGAAAACACACTTTGATGTAGAGAACAGTTTACATTCTTTATCATTTGCCCTTAGATAAATTTCCAGATGGTGATGGACAATATGACAGAAGATAAGTCGAGGTTTTCGCAAGGTAAGTCACAATCCTAACTCCTTAAAAATAAAAAAGAGTTTACCTCTGAAGAAATTATTGATTCAGCTACGAAATCACCATCATGTCAATTTTCACTGTTTTTTTTTCCTTTTGTCTTCATTGCATTTATTTATTCTGCAATTTAAATTACAGATATATATATTCTTTTTCAAAAGTGCACTCTTTTTAACTTGTAAATCCAGTTTGGAAAGCCAATGCATTTTTTTTTTTATTTCATATTTTCAAAATTAAATCTGTCCTCATTCAGCCTTTTTGCATTTTCCATTCCTTTATAAAATAAAAAAAAGGCTTAAAACTCATTTGCATCTTCTCATAACTGTGGTCATACCATCATTCTAAAATCAACGCATTTCTTCCTCATCTTGACACTATTAATTGCATACTGTTTTCAAAATCATTTTACTGTATTGTAGCTATGCTGTCTACTTCTGTACTTCTTGTTCTAACCTTTTTCGTGTCACAGGCAATATTCATAAGTATTTTGATCATGCCTTTTGAAAATAGTCCACCTGAGATTGCTTGTGGCTATTCTGTCTCTATTTCTGCATCTATTATTTTCTGTGTACAGATGTAGACAAAGAGCATTTACTCTGTGATCCAGCGGTGCAGACTCTGTGTGAGGCGGGATATAAGGAAGCAGATGTTCTAGAAACTGCAGTCTTACTTAGAGAAAAGGGTCAGTGGGAGTAATTCTTTTGGCAACAATTTTTCCTATAGACAAGAAATTAGGTGTGTTTTTACTTTAGAATCGATTTGTTCTTTTCTACCTGTAGTACGGCTTTAATCAGGAATTTCTCAACACAGTCAATTTTGCTTAAGCTGATGGGGCTTTAGAGAAGACATTAACATTGATACAACTGTCTTGTCACCACGAGGCTGCGAGAAAGTCTTCCCTGTCATCCCTTCCCAGTAGTGAAATGGGTGTTACATTATTGCTTATTTTATTAATAGGCCAGGTACAATATTTTTCATCTCCCAAGTTCGCGAGCAACACTTAACAGCAAATCACCATACCATCGGTCGGACTGACAGTGATGCATACACACACATAGAAACTTGCCATAAGAAACGCTGCACGTGAATCATAAGCGCTGCTGAGAGAGATTGATGAATTATTTGGTGCATGACCATTGACATCAACACAACTTTTTTATTTGATTAGACAGATGTAGGTCGTGGAAAGAAAAATGCTATCAACACAGGCGATTATTTTAATCATAAAACATAGAGAGACCGGCTCTTATTCCAGCAAATCGAATCAACACAAAGACACATCAACTCAAGTGTTTATAGATTCAGATATATAAAGATACTTAAGAAATTGAGTTTCCATAAAACAAAAGAGTTCATTCTCATGGAAATGTACGGATCTCTAAAGTTAGAGTATAAGTAGTGTTAGGCAGAGGCAGCAAGTTTCCCTTCAATGCAGACTTTAAATGGCTTAACGGGTGAACTAAATCTCTCACATGCATTTTTGTAGCTATGAAATGAGTTTTGCTGCATTGAAATTCTCTTCCCTTATTAGGTTAGCATTGGACTCACAATTCCTCTACATATTCGCCTTCTCAATGGAGAGTAGGGTATTGGTTAAAAATTCCTATGCTACAAAAAGAAGAATTAATGATTGAAGTCTTCTAAGATTTTAAATGATAACTTGAGGCACAAGAGTTTCACTTTTTTGACAACTTTATGCTTTTTTTTTTGTCGTTTATCTTTAAGTTTTCTAGTATTTTCATTTTTAGCATGTTTTTCATGATTTTTGCTCGCAGGTTACTCTTTATCTTCCGACACTTTGTTCACCATGCTAGATGAGAAAGGAGCACAGCGGTATCATGAAAGTTCCAGAGCCAGCAGCAGTACTCCACAGAACCGCAAACATGATGAGGGTAAACATTGTTCGTGTCTCAGAGTACCAAAATTATTCTTCAGACCTAAAGAAAGGAAAGAGGGCTTTGTCAGGGTTGACAAGAGGCAAAATAGCAGTGTGAGAAAAAAAAAAAAAAAGGATAGTGCTAGTTTGATGTAAGAAATAATACTTTTTCTGTAATTGTGTCTTACATCAGCAAAATCATTTTTTTTAAGTTAAAAAAAAAGTGTGGTTAGTGCTTCCTGAGACACAGCACCTGGATTCAATACCTTACAGTTGGATATGGTCAAATCAACAGATTGAGGCCAATCTCTAGGCTGAGGAAATTTTAACCTTGATGTTTGAGAATTTTTTAAAGTTTTACAGGAATCTTCTTGCTCTAGGATGATCCTGATTAGATTAGTCCTTGAGATTATAGCACTATGTCATTTCACATTTATTCAGCTCTTCTGTGGATATTTGATAGCAGTTTCAACGTAAGTCACGACAGGAATTAGCGTAGACTAATTCACTAGATGAAGGCATTTTTGTATACTTTATAAAAAAAAAGTATTAGCAAACAATATGTGAGAAAACTTTTTTTGATTTACACTTAAGTTAGTGTATAATTTTTACCTTTAGGCTTTATATCAACCACCACCCCAATTAGTTGTGTAATGAAGCCATCTTTTAAAAGAAGCTCATCAGAAGAAAGAGCACCCCATTTTATAGACAGAATGATTACAGTAATTACCAGCCAATTAGTTGATAGCAACTGTGCCCAACGCGTGCTCTCTATACAAGTCACAGTTAGAGATTGGGGAAGGTTCACCAATTCAGTAGCTTTCCAGAGTGGATTGAAGGGTAACAAACTAATTTTAAGTTGTGTGATTATGATCCAATAGCTTAAAACTTCATGAGATTCTTCTGGAAATTTAGGAATGTTAAACTTCTCTCAACTGCTTTAATAACCTAAAGGAAATTACAAAATATAGAGCTTTTATCATTTTCTCAATTATAATGAGTGTTTTTTGCAAACAGGGAAACACTTTTAAATCAAAAACGTTTAAACAAAATATATTGGTACCCAAATTATTTTTCCCACTTAGGACTACCTGGTTAATATTGATTGTGTTAAAACAAACAAGATTTCTGTCATCCTAAAATTTCTGCTGAACAGTGTTCCACTGTATGATCGCAAAGCCCATTACTCATGCAATAAGTGAAACACAGACTTACAAAAGCTTTCACAAAATTATTTTCTTCCCAGAGCAACTGAAAATTTTAAAGCAGAAGAACAAGGATCTGCGCACCCAGACTATGTGTAAAGTCTGTATGGAGATGTCGGTCAGTTTTGTGTTCCTGCCTTGCGGACATCTCGTCTGCTGCTCAGAATGTGCATGGGCTATGAGAGAGTGTCCTGTGTGCCGAAAGACAATTTTGGGCATGATCAGAGCTTCTATCGGTTGAGTTAAAGTTATAGCATTACACATATTAAAGTTATAGCGTTACACTCATCCTCATTCTCTCAATTCTGAGAGGTCAATATTTATTGTAAACAAAATCTGAACATTCCTGTTTTGATTTTGTTTTTAGAAGAGGGCCCCTTTTTTTCATTCAAATCTTTTTTTTTCCTATCTTCTTTTAGTTCCAGTTTCTGTAAAGGTTAGGAGAGATAAAAAAAATATGTCTTTGGGATTGCAGGCCACTACTCTTTCATTTTGCAAACATTTTGTTGCTTGTAATCCTTAACAGATTTGTTGCCTTTACTGCAAAACATAAATGATAGGTACAGTTGTTATCAGAACGTTTATTAGATACTTTTCAAACAATAATCTTAAGCTCAATCTTTCATTAGAAAAAAAAAAAGAACAATGACCAAATTTTCATGAACATTCAAAAAAATACATAATGGCTTTTTTTTTTTCAAATAAAGTTTGTAGATCTAATCGACTGAATTGATAAAAACTTATTCTTTGTATATCCTGAATTATTGTACCTAATCTAACTTGCACTGTAAATTAAAAGAGTGGATCTACATATATTTAGATTTGATCTGTGTTTTTGTTATTATTATTATTATTATTATTATTATTATTATTATTATTATTATTATTATTATTATTATTATTATTATTATTATTATCATTATTATTATTATGATTAATACTGTTTGTCTTCAGCAATATTTCTTGCAAGTAATGTAAATATATACATATATCTATATAAATCTGTTGTCAGATATTTTTTCATATACAACCTAAACTTTAAGGTCAATAATTTTCATCTATGTTGTAATATGCTCCTAAATCACTTCAGGATTAATTTAACTTATAGTTGTATTAAAGCTGTCCTGGAAGAACTTAAACAATTTTTTTTCATCTGTGTAACAATTTTTTAAATAATATAAACAATTTTGCAATTGATTGTGCCTGAATTTAAAGGGAAATTCTTATCATATGGCTGTGTGGATTTTGCCTTTTTCTTTATGGGAAAATACTTGATGCCTGATTCGTTCTAGAGTGTAGCATTTGAATTAAAACCATACTTCTTTCATCTGATTTCATATCTGAAATAAATGGAGATTTTTTTTATGTTATGTCATATTATTTTGAATTAATCAAACAGAAGCTTGCTATTTAATTTAATCAAGTGCGGTCTCTATAATGGCGATCATGACCTTCCACACGTCTTTCCCTGATCGCTTTCAGTGCTTCTGTCACTCTTCCGACTTTGAGCCACTTTGTTAATTCATCCAACACCTTTTTATGCTGTTTTCCCAGCTGGGTTTTGCTTCGATCACTCCAGATATATCACAAGATGTTCTAGTTTCTCTCTTCTCATCACATGGCCAAAAAAGGTTGTTTGGCGCTTACATATTCTATTTATGGGTAGTCTTGTTGTCTTAGCTTCTCGTATCGCTGTTTCGTTTGATTTCTTTGCAGTCCAGTAGATTCTTAGCATTTTCCGAAGAAACCACATTTCTGTTGCCTCCAGTTTCTTTTGTACCTGTTTTGAAATTGTCCAGGCCTTGCATTTTATGAAAGATAATAAAAATAATGATTTGGTTTTTTTTTAATTGATCTTTATCGTTGTCAACAGGTCTTTGAACAATATTACTGAAATGAATAAATGAATCGTATACGGCACTGATTGAAAACACATATTTCATGCTGCATGCTTCCAATTCTTTTTCTTGAAGAGAGCAATGCCTTTAAATTTAAACATATTTTTGGCATTGTCAAAAATAAATCCTGGTGTAGATCTCAATATTAGTGATTCAATAGGTATGTGGTTTTGTTCGTTGAATATCTGCTTTGTCTTTCATCATGAAAATTTAAGTCACACTTTGTTTAACTTTAATCATCATAGGGATATTTTAACTCTTTCCATGCCAATCGTCTATTCCATAGAGACCCTTAAAAGGCAGCTTAAACACAATTTATTCACCACAACGTATTCCCGGCAGTAGATGATGTTTTACTTGTATCATATTCTTAAGCAAATGTATGTTATGCATGTTATTTTTTATATAATATGTATGTTATTCTTTATGCTATGTACGTCATTCTGTATGTTATGTATGTATGTTCAGGCCTTCTAGCCTGCTTCTATCTTATTCTTTTTCTTGTAAAGCGCCTAAAGCATTTTAATCATTTGGATATGCGCTATATAAATGCACTTTATTATTATTATTATTATTATTATTATATAGACGATTTAGGTTACCACGTCTGTGCCAATCGTCTATATAATAGACGATCTCACCAAGGTCTCTTTCTTTGTCAACATCTGAGTAGGATTAACTTTTATACACTTCCCAAACGACAATAACTCTCACAGAAGGTTAGAAAAAAACAGAAAATATCCACATGAATAGAAAGAAGCCATTTTAGTCAATTATTTTCACATTTTTTCACTGAATGACTTGGTAACGAAGGGAAACAAACTATGAGTAAACAAAGACTAACTGGTTGGCAACTAAAGGAGATAATTGCATGCTGTAAATTGGACACTGTACATAAATGAATAGCCTTGTTGGATTATTAGCAGCCTAATGGATTACTCTCAGAGGGACTTTTGCATATTGAGGTTTGTGAGAATTTTGTAAATAAAATTTTCAAATTTTTTTTTCTCTCCCTCTTTCCTTGCTTGGTACACACAATACATTCAGTCTATTTGCTTTTTGCATTATATGTTATTGTAGTCCAGTTTATTACCTTCATTTTGATTATAACATGTCTACATTTATGTATATAGTCACATC
>JAWDGP010006426.1:115000-210000 GCA_033675545.1 Elysia crispata
AATAATTTTCAAAGTTCTATGCGTCATATTTGGTTCGTTTTTCTCTTTTGCTTCATCGCAACCGCAAGAAACCATATAAATGTTCATAACAATGTAAAGAAGACTTATAAAATCTTACAACAAAAAATAACTGACCTTTTTTTCTCATATGTTTTATCGCAACCGCAAGAAACCATAATTATTAATGTTCATAACAATGTAAAGAAGACTTATAAAATCTTACAACAAAAAATAACTGACCTTTTTTTCTCATATGTTTTATCGCAACCGCAAGACACCATATAAATATTCATAACAATATAAAGAAGACTAATAAAATCTTACAATAAAGATAATTGACCTTTCCGTACTGAAAAACGCAAGCCACCATGGATCGAAGAGAAAGACATAAATTACCGTATGTAGGAGGAATCTGTAGAAGCTGCCGGCATATCTCGGAACGATGACAGAACGGAAAAGCTCAATAAATTTGAGGAGTTGGAAAGAAACAACACCTTGGGAAAGGCGCTAGGCGAAGATATAAAATACGAAAAGAAAGAGTGGTGAGGGGAAAAAATAAAGTCTCCTCTGAGAGGTAGATACAGTTTTATGTGAAGACAAACATCAGTTTCTCGCCCGCACCTAACCTCACCTATCTCTTCCTCTCTCTTTCTCTCTCTCTCTCTCTCTCTCTCTCGTTCTCTCTCTCTTTCTCTCTTCCACTCTCTTACTCTCTCTTACTCTCTCGTTCTCTCTCTCTCTCTCTCTCTCTCTCTCTCTCTCTCTCTCTCTCTCTCTCTCTCTCTCTCTCTCTGATTCATGCCTTGGACAATATGGCGTTTCCTGTTTTGGCTCCTCTCTCTCTGTCTGTCTGTCTGTCTGTCTGTCTGTCTCTCTCTCTCTGTCTCTCTCTCTCTCTCTCTCTCTCTCTCTCTCTCTCTCTCTCTCTCTCTCTCTCCCTCCCACCTCTCTTTCTCTTCTCTTTCAACTCGCTAGTTTTCCAAAACATGCGAGCTGTCCATCAAAACTAGACTTTTTGGGGATTCTTTCCGTTTTCCGTTTCAAATTTCTATTCTTGGTTTCATGCTAGATTTACGAATCTATCTGTGGCATACATGCTCCTACTTCCACACAAGAGAGTTTTGGTCAACTGCAGAGAACAATGAAAGTTGCTGGAACTTAAATCAGAGCAAAAGGAATTTCCTTCAAATATACATGCTCCTGAGGTTTACTAGTACCCCATAAAGTACTAGACAAACATTATATGAGTTTCTTGTTGCCGTTTTTTTTTTTTTTTTTTTTTTTTTTGTTTTGGGAGGAGGAGGAGGAGACAGAAGAAAGAGGAAAATACAGAGAGAGAGAGAGAGAGAGAGAGAGAGAGAGAGAGAGAGAGAAAGAGAGAGGGAGCCAAAACAGGTAGCGCCATACTGTCAAAGCATGAATCAGAGAGAGAGAGAGAGAGAGAGAGAGAGAGAGAGAGAGAGAGAGAGAGAAAGAGAGAGGGAGCCAAAACAGGTAGCGCCATACTGTCAAAGCATGAATCAGAGAGAGAGAAAGAGACAGAGGAAAAAAAAGAGAAAGGAAGAAAGTGTGTGTGAGAGAGAGAGAGAAAATGTGTAAGAGAGAGGGTTAGAGAGAGTGAGTGAGAGAGAGAGAGAAAATGTGTAAGAGAGAGAGAGTTAGAGAGAGAGAAAGAGAGAGAGAGAGAGAGAGAGAGAGAGAGAGAGAGAGAGAGAGAGAAATCAAAACAGGTAGCGCCACACTGTCCGAGGCATAAATCGCTCCTGTTGCTATGTTCACCGAGAAGTTCAAAAAACCTTCATATTGCTACCATTTTATAATAAATACAGAGAAGTATAGAGTGGAATATGAGTGGTCCCAAAGTTTTAATGCAATTTTCTTTGAAGCACTGTGCCTAGTTCTTGAAAGTCTTCATCTTCTTTTATGCCTTGAATATTACGAGATAAGAAAACATTTATCCCTCGTCATAACGGTCAATTGGTTGACTTTTCGACGAATGAGTAACTAACTTAACACCCTTTCTTTTGCTCTTGTTTCATTTGTCACTCTTCAACACTCTATCCAGTAAAATGTTTTAGAAGTAAAGAAATGAGTGCAAAACAATCACGGAATATAGGAAATCCCCTGAAGTTGAATTTGTTGTTATTAAAATAATACAACGAAAGTCCACAAAAAAAAAAAAAGAAATAAGAAAAACAAAAGAAAAAAATTAAATCTGAAGTAAAAAGTAGTGCATGTTTTTTGTTTTGTTTTGTTTTATTTTTGTTTTTTGTTTTTTTTTGTTTTTGTTTTTTGCAGGAACAGACTACACAATAGAAATTATTGGCTAGGAGGCCCATTTATTATATAGCATTCAAATCTATTTGTTATAGATCCTTTCGAATATCCTTTACCATGTAGTTTATACAGCAGAGCTCCACGTTTACGGAAATCCAACGGTTATAATAACTGTTTATTGAAATCATATAAAAAGATTCGGGAGGTACAAAATCAACCGATTTCCCATAATATAACTACCGGTACTTAAATAATAATCGCTACAAGAATCAAATCGAATATAACGCAAGGGGCATGATGAGTATAATATTTCGACTTGTAATTGCTACATCGGGTTATTTTCCCTTGCAAAGAAAATACGTATTCGAATATTTTGAAAGTTGCGAAATGAAGAACCCGTTATAATTTTAGGAATTTAATACAATCCGTGCTTTAAACCAGGAGAAATCAGATTAATTCCTTACACGAGAAGGCGTTTCTGCTATTTTTTTTTTCTAAAGATAGAACTGAAGATCGTAGTACACAAGCTTTTGCTGAACAGAAAGATTTGATGTTCAAGAAGACAATCCATGTATCACCTTATTCTTACGGGAAGCATAATCTGGGAAACAGAAGGTTTGTACGACTGATTAACATATCTCTTTTTTAATTATTTAAAAAAAAAATGGATCTCGCAAAAGGGCAATGTCTTTTCCTTCATGATAATTAATATTTCATATGTACGGAATTATTGTTTTGGGTTTTGTATTATTTTGGTTTTTCTTTTGTTCGTGTTGTTATTGTTGTTGTTTTTGTTTTGTTTTTTCTTTTTGTAACCTTTGCTTTTTTTCTGCTACTTACTTATACACTTCTGTTGATCATCAAGAAAGTAAATCTTACTTCTTTTTTTTCAATTAAAAATTATGCAACCTTTCGGCTCAAACTTGTGAGAAAACGTGAATTATTGAAAATCGGCATTGAAAAGGGAAAAGAGAATTTCAACTTCATGTATTATAGCAAACCAAAGCCACAAAAAAATTAACAAGTAAACTGAATTATACAACACCATGAACAAAGATAACATCGCTAAGACAGTAACAACGACAAAAACAACAATAGATTACACACACACACAATAACTCCGCACATTAACACACGAATTAAATGCTTGTTTTTTTTGGGGGGGGGGGGGGGGGGGGGGAAGGAAAAAAAAAGAAACATAACTTGGAGAATTGTTTTAATTTCAACGCCATCCAATCTTCCTATAGTACGATTACATCATATACCTAGATGTTTTAAAAGCTTTTATTGATTTTATACTAAAGGGTTATATCGTTGCAATCATAAAGCTAGCAATTAAGTTGATAATTTTTTTCATTGGGCCAGTCATTGAATGCGAATTCTGAATTGTTACAACCGCTATATCACAACATGCTCCTGCGTTGTCGACATACCAGTCACAGAACCTTGTAATATAGATTCAAGCAGCAGGGTTTGTCTCTTTAAAGACACAAAAATCAGAATCATTGAAACAAAGAATTTTCTTTTTTTGTGCACAATTATACACCCAATATCCATTTACAGGAAAGTGACTTTATTCACAATTGCGTTGCCTTGCTGTACCCTTAAAAACTCTTTAGTTCCCATTTCAACTCATTTCTTTTCATCTGTGACTTGACTGACTCAGACACAGAACCACGTAAATCGAGTTCTCTGGCTCACAAAATAAAACACAATACACTTCTCTATACATTTTTTACTCACCGATTTAGACGCCATCTTGTTCAAAGTAGCTCGAAAATGTATAATCCGTGAAGAAGATGAAAAAAGGCTCTTCAAAGAACACACAAAATTGGCTCTTACAGTTATAGTCAGAGATTTGGGATATTCAAGGCTGAGCACTTAAGTGCTCGAAATTTTCTTTGAAAGCCTAAACAAATTCTATGGATTCTACTTTAAATAGAAATATTTATTTTTATTGTTCTTTTAGGAAAGCATTTGTTCAAAAATAAAAGATGATTATCTTTAATTTGTTCACAGTTGTTTTTTTCTTTCATATACTATTATTACCAAGAAATTTTAGGCAAAAAATTATTACTAAAAAAAAAAAACCAAAACAAAATATATGGAGAAAAAGCAGTAAAAATAAACCTTATATTAGTACTTCTACTACTACAACAACTACTACTACTACTACTACTACTACTACTACTACTACTACTACTACTACTACTACTACTACTACTACTACAACTACTACTACGACTACTACTACTACTACTACTACTACTACTACTACTACTACTACTACTACTACTACTACTACTACTACTACTACTACTACTACTCCTACGACTACTACTACTACTACTACTACTACTACTACTACTACTACTACTACTACTACTACTACTACTACTACTACTACTACTACTACTACTACTACTCCTAGACTACTACTACTACTACTACTACTGCTGCTGCTGCTGCTGCTGCTACTACTATAACTGCTACTACTACTACTACTACTACTACTACTACTACTACTACTACTACTACTACTACTACTACTACTACTACTACTACTACTACTACTACTACGACTGCTGCTGTTACTACTATTTCTTCTACAACCACTACTACTTTTTCTTATTTTTGCTGCTGTTACTACTATTTCTTATACAACCACTACTACTTTTTCTTATTTTTGCTGCTGTTACTACTATTTCTTCTACAACCACTACTACTTTTTCTTATTTTTCTTTTGCAACAACTGCTGATGCTGCTAATTTGATGCTCTCTCTCTCTCTCTCTCTCTCTCTCTCTCTCTCTCTCTCTCTCTCTCTCTCTCTCTCTCTCTCTCTCTCTCTCTCTCTCTCTCTCATTCTCTATCTCTTCTTATCTTTTATCTCTTTCTATGTTCCTCCATCTGTACGTGTTATGTTCCTATCTATCTAGATAACTATTTATCTATTTATGAAACTACATGTCTTTATCACTCTTACCCCTCTCTATTTCATATTATGCGTGTGGTGGGTCTGTCTGTCTATTCCTCTCTCTCTCTCTCTCTCTCTCTCTCTCTCTCTCTCTCTCTCTCTCTCTCTCTCTCTCTCTCTCTCTCTCTCTCTCATTTCCTCTTTTTGTGATTCCACCAATGCCTTTACATTTATTTGCTTCTCCTCCATTGCTACGTAGAAACTCGTTTATTGGAAAGTTCATGCACTATCAAAACCAATACCAGGTGCTATTTGGCATAGCCTTCACAAAGATATTTTTTTTCTTTAAACTGCAAACGGTTTATTTGGCTAAGGTGCGTTTCTAGATCTGGCAACAGGGTAAGGCTATTACTACACCTTGAAGAGATATCGCTTCCCTTTGAAGTTCAGCTTTAGATCTATGCTATCTAACCCAGCTCCGTTTGAGGTCTGAATATCTCTAGGTACAAAACTAATGCCAAATGTTTTATCGGGAGGTTTACACTCATCATATCGTACAGAGGTTACAGATCACATTTTTTAAATCTAATTAATATCCAAATGGTTAATTTTATCCTTAAAATTAATGTTTAATTTACTACTACTACTACTACTACTACTACTACTACTACTACTACTACTACTACTACTACTACTACTACTACTACTACTACTACTACTACTACTACTACTACTACTACTACTACTACTACTACTACTACTGCTGCTGCTGCTGCTACTGCTGCTACTACTACTACTACTTCTCCTTCTTCTTCTTCTTCTTCTTCTTCTTCTTCTTCTTCTACTACTACTACTACTACTACTACTACTACTACTACTACTACTACTACTACTACTACTACTACTACTACTACTACTACTACTACTACTACTACTACTACTACTACTACTACTACTACTACTACTACTACTACTACTACTACTACTGCCACACCTCCTGTTGCACCTGCTTTTACTACTGCTGCTGTTCTTTCTATTTCTGTTACCTTTGCTGTTTTGTTTTCGATAATTCAGGAGTATAAGTTCAGTTTACCATAAACAAAAACGAGAAAGCTTAGGCAAAAAACTGCACCGAGATCTTAATCCCGATTCTGCTTGCTGTCTGCAGTTCAAACACAAAATGTAATGTAAGCTGATAACACTCACCTAACCTATATCTTTCCTATTGATACAATTTGGTACATTTCTAGATACAGTCCAAAAAGACTAAATCTAGGCATACAAGAAGATAAGGAGAACTTTAAATTAAATTACTTGCTCTCGGAATGAAATAGGAAAAACAAATGAAAATCCTGAGCAATTCGAACACATGGTTAAACAAAGCCATACTTATGAGTCATCTCCTCTAAAGAGAGACAACAAAAGTTTCGAAAAGTTTACCAACACCAACTGTTCTTGAAGGAAACAGCATGGTCACAGTTCTTGTCTTCTGAATTGCTAAAAAAGAAACCTCGATTATCCGTGCCACACATGAATGCACTGCATACCGGAGTCAAGAGACCACAAAACAGTTTGACACAGTTCTGCAAGTCAGTTAGAACCCATGTTCTACTTGTTGCTTCTTGGGCATATATGATTAGAATTACATTTGAAGTTGAACATTGTACCTAAACTAATAGGCTAGAGTCTACTCTAAAATGAAAGCGTGTTTCTAACCCTTGAATAGTTCAAGAAGCACTTCCAGGCAAAAATCGACATGCCTCGACACTGGAAGAAATAAAAAAAAAAAAAGCAATAAGCGTAACAGATCTTTATTACGGACAACATCATGGACACCGGTGTTTGAATCTGGAGGGCTATCGGATGGAACCATAGCGGAGAAATTTAAAAAAAAAAAAAAAAACATAATATGAGACGGCTTGTAACTTAAAAATTGATGCGAATAGACTACAATACGCAAACTGCCTACTTACATCTAATTTTTATTCACAGTATCCGTTTATTTCGAACTTAATTTTATATAGGACTCAAAACTTGAATCGAGACGTATCCGACACATGGGTAGAGATGTGTCTACACAGCACCGTTACCACTTGTAGAAAAAGTCTGGGGAGGGAAAGATTGCCGCAATACATATTTCAGGTTAGGGATGACTGTGTCAGCAGGGGAGGCCTACTGTTGGGTCAAACATGCCAGGGGTGTGGTGTTTTCGCTCTTTCTTTTCCCTTTTTTTTCCCCTCGTATTATTTCACATTTTCTAGGCCTCACAGATTGTCTTCAGTTAAGCTTAAGTTAAAGAGTTGCAAGTGTTTCTTTCTTGCACTGGATAGAAACAAAGCCGCGGTGAAAGAAGGGACGAAAAAAGAAAAGAGGGGAGGGGGGGTGGGGGGGGGGGGGCGTTTGGAATAGTGGAAGTTTTAAATGTTTCTCAAAGAAGACGTGGGTAAGGGGTACAGGTATAATTTGGGTAAGAATTTTGTAAATAAGATTAGAGATCTGTCAGAGGTCGCATTCAAGTCGGTAAAGGACAAGAAGAAGAAGAAGAAGAAGAAGAAGAAGAAGAAGAAGAAGAAGAAGAAGAAGAAGAAGAAGAAGAAGAAGAAGAAGAAGAAGAAGAAGAAGAAGAAGAAGAAGAAGAAGAAGAAGAAGAAGAAGAAGAAGAAGGAAAAGGAGGAGGAGAAGGAAGAAGAAGAAGGAGGAGGAGCAGGACAAGGAATAGGAAGAGGGAAAAAGAAGAAGAAGAAGAAGAAGAAGAAGAAGAAGAAGAAGAAGAAGAAGAAGAAGAAGAAGAAGAAGAAGAAGAAGAAGAAGAAGAAGAAGAAGAAGAAGAAGAAGAAGAAGAGTAGACACGCTTTTCAGAGAGATAACAGATAGACAAACAGAGAGGAAGAAGAGGAGAAAAGTGAGAGGGACCCACAGCTACAGGAGAGGCTATCGTCTGGCCTTAACCTATTGCGGCGCTCCATGGACTGTTAACAGGGGAGACTTGTCACTGAGGGTTCGTTGTGTGTGTGTGTGTGTGTGTTTTTTTTTTTGACGATATACCTTAAACCTGGTGAATGGCTGTACATGAACAGGTAGGTAGGAGCCTCACTAAGAAGACGAATGAGGAAAGAGACAGGAGAGACAGAGAAAAAAGGAGAGAGAAACAGGCAGAAAGAGAGAGAGAGAGAGAGAGAGAGAGAGAGAGAGAGAGAGAGAGAGAGAGAGAGAGAGAGAGAGAGAGAGAGAGAGAGAGAGGGAGAGGGGGGCAAATCCAGACCACTCAGCATAGTTTGACCTGAAGGAGAGTCGCGCAGATCTGACAGCCTTGCGCCTCCACAGCTCGAGACTGCAAGCCTGTCAGGGTCAGTGAAGGGGTCAGTGTTAACTGGGTTCAGGTCCCGCCAAGAGGTCTGTACATCACTAGCGGGTCTTTTTGTTGAACATTCGCGCGGTTTAAACAGCCGTGACGATTGGCGCTTCTTTAAGGTGACGTCTGCTTCTGTCTCACGTCTGCTACTGCCTCATGTCTGCAACTGCCTCAATACATAAAAGGTCCTATTAATTTGTTTGTGATTTTATAAAATTGGCCAACTATTGTGATTGTATACTTAAATATAAAAAAAAAAAAAAGTTGATGAAAAAATATATTATATTGATATCCTTTTTTTTTAATTTAGGAACTATAAAGAAGATGTTCACCATTGGTAAAACTTTACTGATCAAGCAGGTGGAAACTGGTGTGATTAAAACATGAGTTTCGAAGGAGTGGTGATAAAAATAAAAATAAAAATAAAAATAAAAGTGATATTCACTTCTAGAGAACTTGGTTGTTCTTTTCTTTCTTTTTATAAAGGGGCAATTCTATACTTCGAGCTTAACAACTTAGCAGCTATGTACAAACTAGAAAAAAAAACACATATCTAGATCTTAACATTGGCAATGGTTAACATTGCCGCATCTTATGATATTCAAAATATTTATCGGAATTGTACCCAAAGAAGGCAAAAAAGACCTAACTCGTTATGACTGGTCCATGTAGAAGGTATATCGTTACGGCTCTTTGTACTGCTGGATCTAGATTCCCTCACCTCTGCAGGCGAGCACGGTCGGTTTGAGGCCACCTTGCTTCACCCGCAGAATTAGAAACAAAACCGTGCAGGTTTTTACTTGGATATAAAGATGTGCCAAGTTGAGGGATGGGCGGGGGAGGGGGGACTGGTAGTCCTGGGTCGAGTCTCACAGGTTGGAGGTTAAGTGAGAAAGACCAGTGAGCTTTTAGATCTAGTACTGCTAGAGCGAGATGAAGTAATCGGTGCCACATGCAAAAACACTACAAGAACAGAACCGAACGTGAGAACTTCGGACTCGATGAAAGAAAATAACACGGGGAAGGAAAAGGTGAACGGTCATAGCATGCAGTGGTTGAAGTCCTAGTTAAATTAAGCTTAGACTGAGTTACACCCATTGAATATGTAGGCCTACTGCTACTCTATTAGTGGTGCGGGTCGGCCTCTGTATAATTAATTGCGAAAGTCTATCTTGTTTTTTTTTTTTACTGTTATACAGTAGTCTCAAGAGATTGTGATAAAGTTTAACCTGATATACTGCTTGGTTTATACTAAGATCAAAGCGATGGCCGAACGAATTTTTCGTAGGTAGATGGAGAGATTATTGGCGTCTTACCATAAAAAAAAAAAAAAAAAAAAAATAGGCCCAGCAGTACATAAACAGATTTCGTCCCTTGCCATCTTAGTAGTCTTCAACATAGAGAATGTTTGTAAGAAGAGTGAATAAACAAGGTAGAAAGACAGATAGATAGATAGGTAGATAGATAGATAGATAGATAGATAGATAGATAGATAGATAGATAGATAGATAGATAGATAGATAGATAGGTTTTAGACGAGTAGATGGACAGATAGATGTTGATTGGTAAAGATATATATAACTGAAAGGGTTGTCCTCTTGTGTGATGATGAACGCATATAATTGTGCTTTGCTTGGGTAACCACTAAAATGGGATCTGGACTGCGAAGACATGTCTTTGGGGTCAGATTGCATCCCACAACCTGTGTAGTTTTGAGTCTCTCTAAAAAGAAAAATAGGGATAAGGGGGATGGGGAGGGGGGAGAAGCATCTCAAATCTGTTATTTGGTCAGGGCAGAAGCGTTCTCGTGATGGAGAATATCTTTGCTTTTCTCGTTTCAACATACTGGGATTTATCATCGGTTGAAAGTCCACCATGTAACAATGCTCTAATAATTATAGTCATAATCACCTATCAAACTATCATTGATTAGGGTTTAGAACAGACTAGAGGTAGGAGAAGCCAGATCGAAAAATTGTTTTCTTATGAGACGTGTTGAATCTCTTGGCAAGACAGGCAGACGGAGATATATGTATCCACATGAATTATTCAAGCGCGCGGGGGGGAGGGCACCAAGCGCGTTATCGAGCTGGGAACATGGAGGAAATAATTTACCGTATGCAGAAATTCTTAGACAGAAACATGTTATATTTTTACTTTTATCACTGTTTTGCAAATCTTATGTCTCTACAAAAGTATGATCCTTTCATATAATAATAAGCCTTTGGCCTTGGATGTGAAGGGAAATTTATCCTTTGTAAATATATTTATCTTTGAGGATCATCATAGCGAAGTGAGACTAATTTTTGATTGAGTGTTGATTGATATAGCCTACCCACATCACGGTGAGCTCGTATCAAACATGAGCCACTGTCGGACAAAGTGAAAGTGTCGACCCTACATATACTCCTTCACAAGGCCATGATCTCAGGCCTTTTTTTATATCAAACTTCAGCCCCCGTCAGGCGAGGCTGAACTCAAAAGATGAGGCGTTAAACTCACATATCGATAATATGTGTCTCGAACCCTCGAAGACGATTTTTCAAAAGGGACACTCTAACCCTACAGTCACCAGTCGGACTGTCCACTTAAAAAACTTAACTGGTGCAAGAAAATGCATGCGAAAGAACAAAAATGAAACTGGATTTTACAGATTACGGCAACCAACTTTTACCATTAACCTTTTTTTACAATAAAAATTATGCATTTATATTAAATCAATTTGAGTCCTTAACTCAAAAACATGTTTAAAAGGCTTTGATCTATTGAATCTAAAACATACATCACTAAAAATGGCCAATCTTCATCAGAATATAACTTTGAGGAATATCATATCAATAAAAGACAGCAGCAGCGAATTCAAAGAAACCATAGAGCCTCAGTAAAATGTCACATACTTGAAGGGTCAGCCCTGCGCTTGTGGTGGCTTACGTTTTCATTTTTTTTAACCTTATTTCAAATTTTCTGCCCCGCCTATTTTTTTTTTCAAGGACATTCAACCATAATTACACACGAATGGCAAACTGCACAGCGCGAAAACTATTCAAAACAAGCTGTAAAAAACTAACATGGACCATAAAGCAATGCAATAATTTATAATTAAAATTCAGTGCTTCTTTGTTTCTTGTTTGCTGCATCCCTTACACACCACGGTGAACGCAGGCTTCTTTTGAATATCAAGAAAAGCCCCAGCCAAGCAGGGCGGGCATGAGAAGGCGAGGCCCTAACCTCATCCACTGACGGTGTGAGGCTCGAGCCCGCAAGGTGGCATCCAATGAACGTCACTGACTGCGCGAGGTCTGTAAAATTAAAATGAGGTTATCAACAATACAACAGCAGCATGGCACGAATTTCAAGTAATTTTTTTCATATATTATATGATATGTTTCTGCTGAAAAACTTTAGTTGGACCAAAAGGGGCTACTGGGTTGTTTTTTTTTTTTGGTTTTTTTTTGTTTTTTTTGTTTTTTTTTGTTTTGTTTTGTTTTTGCAATTCCTTCATTCAGAAACTCATAGAATCAAACAATGAAGACAAAAGAAGCTTGGAATCGAAAAAAAAATTTTTTTTACATCATAGTTGGCTGTCGACAGGCATATTACATTCATTTCGTCTCTCCTCTTTATCCTCTCTCTCTCTCTCTCTCTCTCTCTCTCTCTCTCTCTCTCTCTCTCTCTCTCTCTCTCTCTCTCTCTCGCTCTCTCTCTCTCTCCTACCCAACTTCCCTCCCCAGCTTACCCCCACGATAAACAAATCAGTTTAGGCGGATATTCAACCAAAACGACCGCTGATAATGATTTTACGTGATTATAAAAGGGTATATGCAATATTTTTGTAAAAGGGGAATGGGTCGAACCTATGATTTGAGTTGGCATATCGAAAAACAAGCACATGCACACCACATTATTTACTCACTAACTCACAAGAAAGAATATCAAAATGTCCTTTGCGGCGCAAAGTTTGTGGCAAAATATTTCAACGAATTTCCTGATTTCCATTTTTGCTACGTCATATTTCCCAATTATATCAATTCAAACAGCCGCAAAAATACAGCCTTTCTGAACTGTCGTAGTTTAATAGATAGATTTTGCAGAAACTCAATTTCGAGGCCTGATGTCGTATGGAGAATGATCATCAATCTAAATAATAAGTATACCAATTGAAAACCAGTGCGTTTGGGAATATTTAAAGTATTTTTGTACTATTAATATTTTAGTAACATCGCCGCCAACGTATGTCGCTAGAGGAAATTCAGTTTCACCATGCAACAGAGACTATCAGAAAAACAGGGAATTCTTGGAGGTAAAAAAGCTGCCAAAATGATATACAGTGCCAAACGGTCGAGTTAAGAAGTGTGCAGACTATTAATTTTTGTGCGGAAATTATTTATCCTTAATACCTTACAGTATGTTAGTTTAATAAATGGCGTCTTAAATATTTAATTGTCATACACTTTATCCGTCTGATATAAAAGGAAACAGGCATTAAACATGCAGAATCTCCCCCTTTGACTGACTAATGGCAAAACAAAAAAAAACAAAACAGACTTAAAACCTTTGTGAATTAATGTGTAAATATCACAAAACTACTGCTGCTTCCATTAATTTCAAATGAGAAGTGAGACTGACAGCAATTAAAATTTGTCTTCAAAAACTTTGAACATGTCAAACTCACCAATTTGTTCATATTATCTACATCGAAGCGACTTCATAGTAATTGTGTTCGGCCTTCTATGTTCAGTAACTTAAAAATGTTATTGATTCATATTTGGGTGTAAAGATCATACAATTTCGTGATAAAACTAAAGAAAACTTGGTAATTCATATATTTTTTAATGTCATGCGATGTATCAGTATGGCCAGCCATCGTTTTGCCTCGACGTCCGGTATTATAAAAATAGAAAAACGGCCGTATTCTTTTCAAGAACCAGTTAGAATCTGTGTTGCATGAAAAATAACTAATTATTTCGATTAACTTGAGAAATCCAAGCTAATTTTCGCGCGCACCCAAACCATTTTAGTCTAATCATAACCAGCCGTTGATCATGTGATGTAGATGTTAACTGTAAGCTCAACTCACTCAGGCGCCGCCTTTTGGCGACTCATCTTGCCTCATGTATGACAGCGGCGAAATTCCTTTGTACGCGCATACTCAAAACTAATCCGTTGAATAATCATATTTCTAGTTGATTTTTTTTAATATGGTGATGGGTTTATATGAAATTGTATCGTTGAACAAATCAATTTTTTTCCTCATCTAGAAAATTATAAGGAATCTTCGGCACAAAGTGAGAGAGAGAGAGAGAGAGAGAGAGAGAGAGAGAGAGAGAGAGAGAGAGAGAGAGAGAGAGAGAGAGAGAGAGAGAGAGAGAGAGAAACAGAAAATGATGAAAGATAGTCCAAAAGAGACAGAGAGTGAGAGAGAGAGAAAGAGAGAGGGAGAGAGGGGAGGGGGGGGGATATAAAGACAGAGGACGAGAGAGGAATGTGGATACATAGATAAACACACAATTATATAGTTTGACAGGCATGCTAAGACAAACAAAATAACTGATGGCCAAAGATAAAAAAACGAATCACCTGTTAATGTTACCTGAAAGAAAAAGGTAGATAAAGACAAAATAATATAATTATGAGAAAGACAATTGTTATCGGAAACATAGAAGAATTTAGAAAGAAATTTTTTGGTTAGATTTATCTCTCTGGTTAATATTTAGTTTTGGCAACTCGCCAAACCTGTAATTGCTTTATACATTTACAAATTTTTTAGACTCTAGAATACACATTAATTCACATAGGTTTTAAGTCTGTTTTGTTTTTTGTTTTGCCATTAGCCAGTCAGAGTGGGGGGGGAGGGATTCTGCATGTTTAAAGCTTATTTCCTTTTATATCAGACGGATAAAGTCTAGATACTCATATTGAATTCCTGCAAAGAAAAATATCTAAAAGCGCTCTGTCGTGCTTGAAATCATAGCTGCCAATTAAATGTGTTTCAATCTACATGATAATGGGTTTTAAATAGGACTTGTTAATAGATTTGCACTTTACAAATTCAATTCTTCTCATACAAGGAAAACAATTACGTGACATATAAGAATCAGTTTAGAGCTTACTTTAGGTGGTACTTCTAGAAGTTCCACCCCTCCCTCTCACCCCCTTCTCTCCCAGAAAACTTATCGACCTCATCCTAACCTGTATACCGAGAACAAATTTTAGTGGCGGGATTTGATTTTCAACTGAGTTAACTGATTAATTTTGCTTTTGCTTTACACCCGTAACTATGTTGTCAGAACAGGCTGCCTCAGCAATCGTTGTTATAAATCTAGCCACACTGAGCCAATATCCAGGGTCCCACACAAGTAAGCTTAGCTTTTTCATTAATCATCTGTTTTGTTTTGTTTTTTTGGATTTTTTTTTTGTTTGTAGCTTTTTTTTTTTTTTGTCAGCTCGAGAAGAATAAGGAACAGTTCTTTGTTGGTTGTTATTGGCATTGATGAGACGGCTCATCTTGTTTCTGTTCTATATTCGATGTCGGATTACATGCGGCCTCGTTTCCAATGGCAACCTGCATCCGTTTCGCTTTATTATTAAGTTATAATTACTGATGATGCTTACTATCTGTTGCACCCGTTTTTAAAAAAATGATATTAAGTAAAACAAGTTTATCTTCATGAAATTCAGCATTTTGTCTATGAATAAATAGAGAAAAAGTAAAAGTTGAAAGAAAGCATAACTGTATTATTTTCTCCTTTTCTTTCAGATTATTTGTGCATTCACCGGCTGACTTCGTAATAAATCTCTGAATTGCATATACTTTTAACCCCCCCCCCAAAAAAAAAAAAAAAAAAAAAAAAAATATTCAAATTTATGGACGGTACTAATATTAATGATAATAATAATAATAATAATAATAATAATAATAATAATAATAATAATAATAATAATAATAATAATAATAATAATAATAATAATAAAAACCTTTTTGTTCATCGGTAAAGAAGCTTAGAGTGTCGGAGTTAAAAAGCGCACAGGTTCAGCGCTCGTACTCAGTCGTTTCAGAAGATAGCCGACTCGAGTTTAAGTCCCAATGTCTTCCTTCTATCCTGCAAGGTTCTTAGAAAGCCTACAATTGCGGCCCCTTGCACCTTCCATGAAGTATTTTAGTGCTATTATAATGCAATGATTATCATACATTGTGAAGCTTCTCTTTCCGACAATACTTTAAATTCGCAGATGTTAAATAATGTAAAAAAAAGTTTTAATTTTTAATTCTTTCGTTGTTAAGATTGACATAACCACACTTGATTGATCTACCATTTAACGAGAACTTGTTCTTTAACACCAGAATTTAAAACGATGGAGTGTAAAAATCTTTCGTGGTCTATGCTCTTTTTTTGTATCATAGAGATGGCAGACAAACAGCCCGTGAATGACCCTCTATCACGGGTCAAACTGTTTCATCTATTTGAAAGCCTACAACTACTCCTTATTGCATTATTGTTAGCTCGCTGCAGTATAAAAGCAGAGCTTTCTTTGTTTATTTTATCCCCTTTGCTTTGACCTTCTTCCTCTCTTTCAATGAATAGTATTTTACCGAAACAATTTGTAATTTTTTTAAAACCCTTGCCTCTCGGAAAAAAAGGAATTTTTTTCACTAATCGGTGTACTATTTTTCTCACGTTCTTCTATTTTCACATCACAACACTAGGTATATTGAGTTGCAAGACCTATACAGTTTGATGCTCCTTCTGGATCCGTGTCAGATGGTAGCTGCATTTAGTTAAAATCCTAACAATTTTCCTCTATGAAAAACGCTTTTTCAGCTTATTGGAAAGTCTTCAACTGCGCTTCAAAACATCATTTATGGAGGTTTGAACTTCCGTGGTCAATGAAAAAGTCTGTTGCAGGTTAATAACAGAATGGATTTATGCGCTTTCTCCTCTTTCATATGCTACTTAAATTATCCGGAAATTTCTGTATATGTAGCAATTATCTTCATCTCTTGCACATTTACCCATACATTGACAAGTTCTCCCATATCCCAAACCAGAGTCGAAGAGTTTAGATGCTCCTCCTCCGCTCACTTTAGTTCATAGCCGGCTTGACAGAAAGCCAACGAAATTTCTCTTGATGAGTCTCAATGTTTAGTTCATTGAACGCTGCTATTGCGGTTGCAGTAGTAGTAGTAGTAGTAGTAGTAGTAGTAGTAGTAGTAGTAGTAGTAGTAGTAGTAGTAGTAGTAGTAGTAGTAGTAGTAGTAGCAGTAGTAGTAGTAATAGTAGTAGTAGTAGTAGTAGTAGTAGTAGTAGTAGTAGTAGTAGTAGTAGTAGTAGTAGTAGTAGTAGTAGTAGTAGTAGTGGCAGTAGTAGTAGTAGTAGTAGTAGTAGTAGTAGTAGTAGTAGTAGTAGTAGTAGTAGTAGTAGTAGTAGTAGTAGTAGTAGTAGTAGTAGTAGTAGTAGTAGTAGTAGTAGTAGTAGTAGTAGTAGTAGTAGTAGTAGTAGTAGTGGTAGTAGTAGTAGTGGTAGTAGTAGTAGTAGTAGTAGTAGTAGTAGTAGTAGTAGTAGTAGTAGTAGTAGTAGTAGTAGTAGTAGTAGTAGTATTTGCTGTAGTGGTGGTGGTGGTGATAATAGTATTAGTAATGTTGCCGTTGTTATTGTGTTGAACTAGAAGTAGTTTCAAATACAAAACCACTACAAAAAAGCTTTTCAATAAGCAATGCGTGATGGTTTGGACCACCTAGGTACTGCTCGACTATCGAGTCAGTACGGAAGGTAGAGATATTAAGCAAAATGTAGAAAGCCAAAGCCTGTAAAAAGACATCAACTCTTACCAATAACAATCTGAATAAGAATATGTTAGAACGATAGAGCCCATTTCCCCCCTCACCTTTTTGTTTGGTAAAAATTTAAACAAGATAACAGGTCAGTTGATGAAGAGATAAAGTTACACTTGCTAAGACAAAAAAGATTGAGACAAATTATGTCTTATTCCCAACAATAAAACCTAATAAGGAAAAATGTCGGCCACGGCGGCAACGGGCATTATAAAGGTGACATGTTTCAGTCATGTTCACCTTGGCTTATACTAGCATTGAATATGATTATTCTCTGTCTTTTTACAGGCTTTGGTTTTCTACATTTTGCTTAATATCTCTACCTTCCTTACTGACTCGATAGTCGAACAGAACCCAGGTGGTCCAAACCATCACTCATTGGCTCAAAGTATTGCTTATTGAAAAGCTTTTTTATAGTGGTTTTGTATTTGAAACTACTTCTAGTTCAACACAATAACAACGGCAACATTACTAATACTATTACTACCACCACCACCACTACAAAAAATACTACTACTACTACTACTACCACTACTACTACTACTACTACTACTACTACTACTACTACTACTACTACTACTACCACCACCACCACCACCACCACCACCACGACGACGACGACGACGACGACGACGACGACGACGACGACGACGACTACTACTACTACTACTACTACTACTACTACTACTACTACTACTACTACTACTACGATGTTTTCTTATTTTGGTTAACTCTCAATATTATTTCCCTTACTTCATTCAGAAAACTCACATGACCATTTCTTAACCTTCAAAAACATATAACCAAAGTCAAAAGAGTGTGCTATAATTTGAATTTTATTGATGTTATAAGCACTCAGATGTTTCATTGCTAAAAAAAAAAAAAAACCATGTAGCATTCCATTCCACATTGATCAGAGATTCAGAGAAAGTATTTGTTCACTTTTGTTAAGAAATTAAAGGGAAGAAAAAAATATAAGAATCTCAAAAAGAAAAAAGTTGAAAAAATAAAATTGACAAGATCAAATTAAAATTCTAGCCTTCTTGAATATTGCTTGTAAGATCAAGAGTTCTTACATAGTTTTTGAACTAAAGAAAAATAAATGATAAAATTGTGGGGTGAATGAAAAGGAGTCTAGAAATATCATTCAAAATGTACATAAAAACTTTAATACTTGAAATAATAATAGAGTATTTTCAGATTATTATGTTTTCTCATTGACAAGACAAAAAACACAGTTAAGAAAATTCAGTTAAAGTATGATACAGAGCAGCCAAAAGAAAAGAAAAAAAAAAGATTTAGCTGGATATAAGGCACAAAGAGGTCCCCTCAAAAATTTGGAAATTAAGAGTAAAACAAAATCTGCATGCATAAAATACCGGGTAGGAAGACAGAAAAAATGTAAGTGAGCTAAACAAACTGTTCAAATAACTGCCAGTCATCTTAATTTAAGAACATATCAAAACGTAGATTTGAATGTATTGTTTACATTGCGCTATAAATTTAGTTAAATACCTATACTACTATCACACAGTAACAGGAACTACTTTTTGACAAAAATATAAAGATGATCCACTGTCGCACATTTGCGATTCAGGCCAAACAAGGAAATATATAAACCTGATCTCTCGTTTTGTGACGGGACATTACTGGATTATGGTCAGAGCATGTTTGTTGAGCAGATGGAATCAATGGGATGACCTGAGGGAACTGATGGAAATTGACACTGATGAATCATATAAAGAGAGTGAGAGAGAGAGTGTGAGAGAGAGAGAGAAAGAGAGAGAGTGTGAGAGAGAGAGAAAGAGAGAGAGAGAGAGAGTGAGAGAGGGTGAGTGAGAGAGAGAGAGAGAGTGAGAGAGGGTGAGAGAGAGAGAGAGAGAGAGAGAGAGAGAGAGAGAGAGAGAGAGAGAGAGAGAGAGAGAGAGAGAGAGAGAGAGAGAGAGAGAGAGAGAAGAGGGGGACAGACAAACAGGCAAAAAAAGAAAGCAAGAAAGAGGAGAGGAAGTAACAATAAAAAGAAAGAAAAAGCGAGGAATTAGAAACACCTAAATCTGAAAAACAAAGTAAAGCTTTTTCAAAAACAGCTATATATCCTCTCCATGAATATGCTCTAATTATATCTTCATCTCAAAGGCAACAGCGATAAATAAAAGAGAAAAGTAAATACAGTTTCAAAATGGTGTTCTTTACACTCAGGTTCATCCATTTTTCGTGGGGTTTTTCATGCTCCTCCTGAATTTTGTGATCTGAGCAAAAAATATGGACAGAGGTAATTGCAATCAGACAAACAGCATTGCAAAAATACAGCCAACAAAATCAAATGCAATTCCCTCGGTCTCAACTTCAATATATAATAATAGTGATAATAGTAATAATAATAACAACAACAACAACAACAACAACAACAACAACAACAACAACAACAACAACAACAACAACAACAACAACAACAACAACAATAATAATAATAATAATAATAATAATAATAATAATCATGATGATGATGATGATGATGATGATGATGATGATGATGATGATGATAATAATAATTATAATAATAATAATAATAATAATAATAATAATAATAATAATAATAATAATAATAAAAATGATGATGATGATGATGATGATAATAATAATTGTAAAAGTTTCACTAACCCAATTGTAGTGGACCTTCTAGTTTTAATTTAAAATCAGGTTATTACAAAAATGGTATCACATTGACATGTAAAGCATTAAAACAATCAACTTAACTGAATGCATCCATGATTTTCTTTTGGTTTGGTCAGGATTATCTTTCTTTTCCTACTTCGTGGATCTGCCGACAGCGGCTCTATGGCAAGAATCACAGAGCATAGACCCGTTGTGAGCGGCCGAATGAACGCATTCATTTAATATTTTTCTTGAGCCTAACATTTCTATTCATTTTAATTTTGCTTTTACCCTCAGCAGATTCTAGTGGTAAAAAAAAAACTGATTTTCTTTGGCTTACAAAGTGTTTAATCATTGCAGAATGCTGATACTCTCTTTATGCATGAATTAATGAGTTTTATACTTGTCTACTCTCAATTGAAGCTTTTATTTCTCTGAGACAACAAAGTTATTAGCACAGCTATGAACAAGCCTAGAGTAAATCTGTATGTACGATAATTAGGCAATGAGTGAAAATAGCATATACTAAACAGCATTTTGTCATATAATGTTGAAAAAGGTTCCCAAAATGTAAGCACTCTAATTTTAAAATTTATCCAAGCACAAGACAAAAGTACACAAAGGGATACTCTACATTGTGGGGTGAAAACAAGAGAAAAACAGCTATTGTAACCAAAGCCAGACATATCACAGGAAATGTATAACAAAACTAAAAAAAAAGAATGAGGAAAAGGCATTCAGACTGCTACTGAGATACTGCTTTGAATTAAAACTTTCTTTAAACAAGGGAGCTTTGGTTGTTAGTCAATTTTTTTTAACTGCGTTTAAACCAAACACAACATTATTTTTGTAAAGAGCCCTACAAAAGTACACAAAAACTAACTAATAATTTTTCCACCATTCTCAATATAAATTTGCAAAAGCAGCATAACAATCTTAAAAAATGAAACCTAGAAAAAAATGTAACATTTTTATAATCATTTGATTTCCACTTAAATATCTCTCTTAGCAAACGACGGTTAGAGTTGAATGGCATCTATGTATCTTTCTTTTTTAATGACTTCAAATTAAAAATTTGAAATACATTAAGAATATTTTAAGAATATTATGATAAGGCAGTTGTTTTGTGGTCAAAGATAAAAAAACCGACAGTTCCTGGTCATGTTTCTTACAAGTATACAGCGAACTAGAAAATCATATTTCCCTTAAAGTACTTAGCTGTATTCTACATAGAACTGAGAAAAAGTGAGATAGGATCCCTTCGAATAACATTTTCTTAACATTTGTAGAACTGAGAAAAGGTGGGATAGGGTACCTTCCAATACGATTTTTTTCCCTTTACCAATATTGGGGATAGCTGACTGAGTTACCTGTGCCAATTAACATGTTGCATCATCTTTGTTTCTAAATTATTACAATCACTTTCCTTCCCTGAATTGTAACATAAATATATCAGCAGGGATCTCAAAATGCAAAAAAAAAAAATAATAATTGCATAACTGATTATGTTAACTATAGAGGCACAAAAACTTATGACTGAATGGAAAAAAAAATACCAATATAGTGTTTGCAAGCATGTAAAATTTAAAGGTCAATAAACTAAAAACCTAGCTGCCAAAGAACAAAATATATCCTAAATTATAAGGGGTATAACACATATAAAGAAGTGCAGATAATTGGTAAAAAAAAAAAAAGCATGGCATATTTAAAACAGCAGTAAAAGAGTGAGAATTTAAAAATTCCAATCACAGATGAGGTTCCACAAAACTCAAGAAATGACTCACGACCTTTTGAGTTCCACCTTATCTACCTAAGAAGTGTAATACCATCAATACTTAAGTTCTCTCCTCACAGAGCAAGATTAATTTCATGAAAAAAAAAATTAGTACATATCTTCTTCAAAAACATTGCTCCGAGTCAAAATATGAACACCGTTCATTGAAAGAAATGTCACATCAACTGATTTAGACTTGTTTGGAACAAATGATGTTGACTGAATAAATGTGCGTTCACAATCTTAACTGCAAAGAAGGATTCACACATGTTTTCATCATCTGCATGCAAACACAGTATATTTCAGAAGTAACCGTTTGTCATCGTTATATGAGCAAAGTAAAAGAAAAAAGTTGTTTTAATCTGACTCTCAACCACTCCTATTTGCTCCATCACATTTCTTAAGATCTGAGACACTCAGAATAAGCAGGATTTATACAATTGGTGACAATTAATTCAAAATTCTACACAACCTGTGTTTTCTGAGGATCACTAAAAACTTATAAAGTAATTATTTTTCCTCAATCTGAGACAGACATCGCCATTAATTCTGCACAATTTAATAGAGTAAAAGTACAAAAAAATTTATGTTAATGCCGTGGTTGTATGATCAGATCTTTCCTTATAAAAAAAAAAACAACGAATAATTTGTTCTAAAATTAAGACTAAGCTGTTAGGTACCTTTTGTTGTCTTTGCTAAGGGTAAGAGAAGAAAAACATTTGAGGATACAAACTATAAGTATTGCGGTGAAGTTAGACAGGGGAATTTTTTAGGCAGACATGTCTACCTCTATAGTACAATATAACATGGGTATAGCACCAGCTTTTACATATCTTGATATAATTTTATCATCAAATAGATAACATAATAGTTTTACTTCCAATAGTAATTATTTCATTTTTAGTTAAGATACATGGCAAAAGTTTCCTTATGCGCGAACTTCATGTATATCTCTTAAGGACACAGGATCAGATAAATAACCAGCGGATGGATATGATTATATAGTTGATTATATAGTTCAGAGTCTTTCAAACTGAAAAGATAAAAAATATCCTAATAGGGCTTATTTTAACTTTCTACAGTTGGGTGTCCTAATATAGCTTTGACGATTCCATTCACAATGTCTAGGCTTTCATCTTCAAGGATGACGACATCATAGCTTTGCATATAAAGATCCAAATTCTCTTGTACCTGCCATATTAAAAGACATTGTGAAGTCAGAAAAAAAGCAGGTGTAAATATAAGACAATTAGAAAAGGAAAAAAAAGAATCTATGAGCAAAATCGCAAAAGTGTTTTTAATAAGGAATTACTTAGAGGAAAAATAAGTCTGAGAAAATAAATTTAAAACTGGAATAGAATAATTTGGCTAGAAAGCCTGCAGGTTCACCAAGTAATTTTTTTCATCAGCAAGTTTTGATAAGTCTCAATAAGGTAAGATAAGATAAGATCAACTTTATTCATACCTCTTCGGGAAACTCAAAATTGGCATTAAAAAAAAAAAATAATAAATATATATATATATATGTAAAAATAAGATTTATTCTTGTTTCTGAACAAAGCAAGTCTAAAAGTTTACATATCTAAAATGTCTACCTTGTAAATATTATAATGAATAAATAAATAGATTGTATAATAATGGTATTATTATTTAAAAAATCACATCTTAAAGTTTAAAGACCATAATGAATTAAGATAAGATAAGATGTATAAGCCTTTTGGAAGGAAGAGAACAAAATCAACACCAAAAAGTTTTGTAATAAAAAAAAAAGCGAATTCTGAATGCACACAAATCCTGATATCTTTCAACTTGCCCTATCTCATTTGTGTCACTTTTTTAAAAACCTTTTTTAAAGAGGTTGCAAGTAGAAAAGAAGATTTGAAACCGTTGCTTTTTACACCTTATATGGGACAAATTTTATTCAGATTTCTTGGACTTTTTTTTAAGAGGAAAATGATTTCATTAAATATTCTCAATTTATTCATTGTGATATTGGGCTGCATGTTCTCGAAATGCTGATTCTCTGTAAAAAAAAAAAGCTTTCATTGTTGTCTGAAATAAAACTACAATATGTATTTTAACTCTTATAATCTTTGACTTGCATGAGTCTATCTTTGGAATTGACAAGAAGGAATTCTCAGATAGAAAGACTTGTAAACGTAAACCTTATAAACTAAGTTCTCATTCAAAAAGATTTTCTTTTACCCATATAAACTAAGCCTGGCAGATATTACCTTGAAGTTAAGGAAACCAATTTTGAGAACGCATTCAACATGATCTGCACCCTCTGCCATGCGCAGATCTCCCAATGAATCTCCCATAAGCAGCAGGTTCTCACGATGGCGAATGTTGTAGAAATAATCACTGGAGTGGACGGCATTCTCATTCTTGTTAAAGGTGTGAATGATCTCTTCACCAATAAAGCCTACCATTTTACCCTGTAAAGGTTGGAGTTAAAGTAGTTTTTTTAGTCTTTTTCAATCTTATCAATAATATGTTTATACGTTGGTAGGAAGATGAAGAGGGGTGAAGAATTTGAAAAGTTAATTATTTTCCCTACTCTGTATTAAATATCTTTTTTGTTGTAGTTTCTTTCGAGAGACATATACACATAAGTTATATCAAATTTTGTAACTTTCATTTTAGGAAACACTTATTTCCTTTTATTTATGACATTACATATTTCTTGCATTGTCCTTGGTGGTACACTAGTACCATTCAGACATGAACCCAAGAATGTGCAAGTCAATTTCACTGCCAAATCAAATTAAAAAAAAAAAAAAAAAACGTGCTTATGACATCAATTAAACCAACATGTGAGCTCCTGAGTCTGTTCAAATTGGTATGCCACAAGCAAAAAGAAGTGCTTAAAAATTATATAGGAATATAGCAAGAGCTTGCATTTAGGTGATTGGAAGAAAAGAAAAAAAAAAAAAAGAATGGATGGGGGTAAGACCATCATATCTATCTTGTTATAACTTAAAATTCTTAAAAATCATAGAATTAGAGAGGAAAGGTCTATATAAGAAAGACAGAGGCCACACTTGAACTTGTTCTTTCTATACTTGATTCAGATCAATGCACAAATATGATATAATGAAAGCAGTTTAGATAGTATGTAGTAATGTGAGCGTTAATTTGTTCCCATGAATCCAATTTGTTGAGTTAGATGTTAACAGCTCTAGGCCAATGCTCTTAAGTAAAAAAAAGTTGAGGTCTGGTTTCACCAGAGTATACTGAAGTAAAATGGAGTTTTAAAGGGTCCATAGTTCACCATAATTGACAAAATACTGTGCCGTCTCTTATAAACTGAGATATACCAATAAGGGCGAGAGTCATTATATCACAATATTGTCTGAATTACCATTCCATCAATATTGCAGTGATACAGTTCACCATGATTGACAAAATATTATGTCATCTCTCATAAACTAAGACTTAAACAATAGCAAGAGTCAATACTCCTCAGTATTGACTAAATTAACAATGAATCAATATTGCTGTGACAAAGATGACACCAAATTCAGTGAAAAGATGTGATAAGCTTCTAGCTGCTACATAATTCACTACCTCTCATTTTGCAAGGCTCACTGGAGAAAACCCTTGATTAGTATCTTAACCTTTGTATGATAATCAAATAGCCAGGGTCCAATTAAACCTAAACCTCCGAATTTTCAGTCCCAAGCAAGCAGTGTAGTTATAAAAAGGCCCACACTCAATAGTTTTGCAATATAAATAAACACATGGCCATTAGCACACTGAGTACGAACAGGAAAGTAAAAAATCTTAGTAAATATTTTAAGATCACTCAAATACTCAAAGCCATACCAGTTCATCAAACTTTAGAAAATTGGCCACTATTTTCATGTTCTGTGGGTAAAAAGTTGCCTGCTGATTTATTGTCTCAGAGATAACATCGCCAATCCCTGCTGAGAAAATCAGGATCGGGATGTCAAGGCTGTGTAGGAGGTTGAAGAAATCCTTACATCCATTCCTGTGGAGTTTACATTTGTGTTATTATTTAAACATATAATTATAATTAAGAACAACCATGCCTAAACAAAGCAGATGTTTTTAAGTTACACAGTTACAGATAGTGATATTAAACAAAAATAAAAAAAAAACAGAAAGAAAAAAAATTAGTGAAATCCTTTTGTGCAAAATACATCACACTGATAAGATTTGGCCACCAACTTTGGATATGGATTGATGAAAGAGTATCATCAATAGGATATGGAGAAGCTAAAGCTGTTCATATTGTTGGCCTCCCCCCTCTCTCCCCAATCCCATACCAGCATAAATTCCTTCTCACTCTCAAATTCTGAACTTTGATTTTGCAAGACGAGATTAAGAAAGTTCAATATATAGAATAACGTCAAAAGAAGAAACTTGTTGCTTCAACATCATGATTTGTCTATCCAGATGTCAAATTTACATCCTATTTTTGCTCCTTTAATTACAGTCCTTATCAGAGTAAAAACTTTGCTTCACATTGGTCAATACTCTATTAAAAAGTGTAATAACATAAACAAAAATCTGAAAATATTGACAGAGAGCTTATTTTATATGTAATAAAGGCCTGAGAACACTGTACTATGAACTATCTAAGCCAAACAACAACAAAAAATTTAAAAAAAAATCTGTATCTTTCACAACAATATTGTATCATCTTCATGAAACTCTTTAGTCTTATCAGAAACAACTTGCCATTATTTATGTCCTCTGACACAAAGTTATAGAAAATTAGAGAACAATAGCAATAGAAATTTGAAAAAAAGCAAAAAGAAAGCACACAAAACCTAATACAGAAACCACAATTAAGTTAAAAAAAAAAAAGTTATACATGTATTCAATGATTGAGCTTGAATGCCTCTCTCTAAGCCAGCCTTTGCAGATATTAAAAAGTTCCGATCGATTCCTCCTTACCTTAATCTTGCCATGGAATCTGTTACAATAGGTATCAAGTCTTGCTGAGTCAAGTGGCAGGAAGTCAAGAGCTCATGACCTTTATGCCACCTATAAAAGTCATAAAAAAAAGAGAGAGAAAAAAATAATGGTAACAAGTTTCTTTCAAATCCTACAGCAATTTCTCCATTCTTTCTCTTTCCATTGAAATAAATAAACGACATTAATTTGAAAAGACTGTTTAAGCCTGCATAGGTGATATGTTTTCAACCAAAACTTTGTTTAAAATTATTCAATTCTCACAAAACACATATCAAAATAACGGATCTTGAGAGGGCTTTTTCTGTCAAGATAAAATCACAAATTTATTTTAATTTGCTATGCTCATTTAATTTTGTTTTTGGATCCTGCTTCTTTCTCAAGTGTAGGTCTAGGTTTTTTCATAATCATTTTTTCATTATTATCGGTGTCTGAATCAATACTAATTCAAAAACTAGAGTTGGATTCATCACATAATCTATCCGTATTCTGATTTTTTTCACACTTAAGAGCTTGTAGAGCGCTAAGGCCTACTCTCAATGTTTACTAGGATCAGCTGTTTACAATGACAAGCAAGCAACGATACAGTAGACAACACTTTTGTGGAAGTTGGATGAGTTGATCTTCGTTTATGGCGATTTAATTTGCTGGAATCAGAACCAACCCCTCTATCTTTGTATTAAAGTAAACTGATATGTTCACATCAACATAACTGTTGAAACGTCTCTGTTGATTGCACTTTTCTTTCCCAGATCTTTAACTATCTTTTAAAATCAAATGGATGTGTTGATGCTAATTTTCACCCATTGCTCATCAATGATCTTTCCCCTTTCCCGGCAGTGCTAAAGCCTAATAAAGATGACCATAGCACCCTTTCTGCTTACTTTACCCGAATAGTGCTGTGCATAGTTGAGAAGAAATGATAACAACAGCTCGCAATAGTGAGAAGTTACACTGTGGCGGCTAACGTACCATTGGTCAAAGCATGTTGGATTATTTTTAATCCTGCCCACTTGATTGCCCAAAGCTAATCAGACGTAGCATAATCCCTTTTCGCATCTTAGAGATCTATACATCCCAACCCCATCAATACGTAGGCAGTTCACAGATTGTCTAATGGCCTAGGAGTATGCTGGTTCTTGTCAGTGACTGGAGCCAGGCACCATGTCCACAGCACATGCTCAGTCATAGTTTGATGCGCATGCCCACACATTCACTGAGTCAAATATCAGCAGCTAGATCTAGTCCACTGACAGGAATTTTGGTGACAGGACAAAAGCGCAAATTGTACGCTCACTTTCTAACAACTGAAGAATGGTGAAAGTAAAGGCATTGCATGGATTGTGCCTTAGGAGTGAAAAGGTGGAGAGGAGGTGAGCATAGTGCAAGGCTAGTGGGTGTGTGTGTGTATGCCCAACAATGCTAGCCTCGGACGATCCTAATTTTCGAAGTCTAAATAAATGTGTGGCGATGTGTTTCCACTTTCAACATCAGATGGTCAGTAAATGAAAGCAATGATTATCATAGGTGGATAAACGGCTGGGTGCTTTTTTGGGTTATTTTTTTATCTTGTTAATGTTAGCTCCACAATGTTGACAAACTTATTTAGCTGGCTGTGCGCATTTCCTTCTCTTACATCTTCACATTGATATAGCAACCTATAAAATTCAGACCCATCATAGATAAATCAAACTTCCATCTTTTGAAAAAAAAAAGGTAAAAAAAAAAAAAACCACAACAGTGTACTATCAAGCCCAGTGAACACAGGTTTCGCCATCTGCTCTTCATTGATGTAAGTAAAACACAGTAAAGACCCTTGATAAACATTGATAACGTAAGACACAATAAAGTCCTTTGATTTTATCCTAGATTCCTACCGTTGTGTTGATCTGACAGTTGTATTGATCATTGATGTTGTCATGAATACCCCAGCTACATCATTTTAACCGTAGTTGACTATATAAACAAAGCAAAAGAAAAACTGCTGAAAAAGACTGATTCTTCTCTCAATGCTGAATAAATCTCCTTTAACTGGAAGCCAATGATGTCAAAATTCAGATTCTATAGAGTTAGTTTGGTTTTTGTTGCATAAGGATTGAATTAGAATACAGACTTCGAAACCTCATAATTCGAACTGTATGGGAATGGATTAAATCTTCGAATTAAGAGTATTCGAATTACAAAAATGGGTATGAGAGAGTCTATGTCTCATTGAGTGAGTGCGTACTGAGCCTGCAACAAGCAACCCTTCCCTTCTCCCATCCAACGTTGCTATCAGTATCAGTACATATTTGCTACTGGCACTTAATTATTAATGTATGCGCCCCCATCTTGATGTGTTAGCGCACTGATCAGCCTTTCTTGGGCAGTGATTAGCATTGCTTGCTGCTTGAGAGATGCATGTGGCACTTTTGTGATGCCTTATGAGGTGGTATCGACTTTGAATAAAGAGAATCGAATCAGAAATTCTTCCAAATACAAGTCCGATTCTAACAAAAGCCAAAGAGAAAAAAAAACCCTATCATCTTGCAATATTCCATTTTTGAGAAATTCCAATAATCAGACTTCGGTTTTTGAGGTTTCCACTGTATGTTAGTGTGTTCACCACACTGTGTGGTGAGCCATACAAATGGTACTTTTTACCAAACGTACAGTGTGGCACACCAGATACAAAGAGTGAAAACAAAATTTCATTCAAAATATTATAAAAGATACTTTCACACAGACACACTGTGACTCACCACTCAATCATTTTAGGTATTTTCTCCTCTATTGTCTTTCCATGGTCGAACTCAATTGGCAAGTACATCTCCTTAAGTTTCAGGCTCTGAACAGACAGAACACACACAATTTATGGTGATATAAAAGAAAAGAACATCAATGTCTTTACCAAAAACAAAATAAAAATATGAATTATTAAACAGTGTCTTGCTTTGTTAACGCAATTGCCATAAAAAATTCATATCTAGTGATCATATAGCATGAGCATGATTTAGACTCTAGATAGATATATGTTTCATTAAGTTTTATATTTCAATTATATAATAATGAGATAAAATTTATGCTCCATGAGGCGTATTTATAGATCCTCTGTCCACAACCACCTCACACACACCCACTAGTCCAACAATGCGCTGCAAAAGTCAACAGCTTCCGAGCAAAGTTTATTTTCACAGCGTTTTGCATCGGCAAATAACACTTAAGGTATCCTGTACCTACACTGACTTTGGTTTATCATATATTGAATATTAGTTAGGATCTTGACATCAACAAACCTCAGTTCTGTAAAAGTCTGGCATGTGTTTGCTTTCCTCTAGAACACCTGAGAAAAAACAGAGATAAAGAAAATAACTTCGATTATACATGCCTCCAAAACATGCCATGATATATATTCGATTCATCCAATGATTGTTAAAAGACAAAAAATCTTCAGTTTTCAAGGTTGTTGACTTCCATTAAAAATCTCACTTATGAAGTATGAACATTTAGTAAGAGTTTGATAGACAGTGATGGACAGTAAAATAACAATATCAAGCATTATTCAACATGATCTGAAGCATATTTGAAACAGAAATCTCAAGTTTTCAAAGCTAATGATGCTTTTTTTTTTGTTTTTCATAGTGATATCAAAAACATTGTATTTTGATGTACTAAATCTTACAAGATGCCAAGACTCAACATGTCAAATTTTGGAATTTTATTTAATTCATACTGATTCACCTATCATACATGTAAAAATATGCACTGTACATGTAATAGAAATGATCTTAACTACTTGTAGATATTAACTCAAACAAAAAGCTATGCTGAAATCTCCAACTTTGCTTACTGTGTGTTGTGCTACATGGTTTGCCATTTTCAGAATATTTTGAAAGAGTTCGATCAAAATCTGCGACCACCTGTATAAAGATTAAAAAATTGAAGCTATTAACAAATCCCATTCTTTGCAAGCAAAAAAAATAAACTATGTCTTTGAATACAGAATAAGTTCAACATGGGTTGTAAAAACAAAAAAAAAAGAAAAGAAAATCTAGTCCAAGCTTTTGTATAGCAGATTTAAATTAGAGTAAAAATATTGATAACTAATTTTTAACTTTCATGGAATAAACGAAAGAGACTATCTTAATAACTAGAGCAATGCAGAGATTTTTTTTAATCATATTCAGAAGTCACATTCCATTTTATTCTGAAGGTACATATGTGTTGCCTGCTATATGCAGATGAGATCAGCTCCACTAAAAGCAGCTAAAACTAAAATATTTTATTGGAGAGTAAAATCTTTTAATACAAGCTGTTTGCATAGGCCCTAAATTATTGATTTTCCACAATATTCACAGAGTCAACTTAAGATATACATTTACATTAAAACGTAAAAACCTTCAAAAGATCTTTTTTTTGGCGTGCAGAGCTTATTGTGTGAAGCTTTTAACCTTTGCAGTCACATATGTCACAATTGTTTTGTTAGGAATCACCTGTAGTTTATGCTGTGCATCTTTCATCATTACTCTGATGGCTTGCTCCACCTGGTCAGGATCTCTCATACGCACATTCGCTCGACCAAATTCTGGCACCTGATAAGAAACACAACTTAAATGTAACAAGCTTCAAGCCTAATTGTATACCACTTTTAAACCAACTTACACGAGTTTTGCCTACAATAGTTCATACTTTTCTTCATTACACCTTTATATTTCAAAACGTAAAAGTGGTGAAAATAGATATTTGACTAGCTCTAGACTGCTGAAAAATTAATGTTCAAGAGAAAGAGCAATGTGTAACAATTTTTTCAACAGTGTTGCCTCAAAGAAAACTTAACAATAATAATTTTCTTCTAATCCTTGAGAGGATTACTTAAAAGTTTAAATCAGATATTTCAAAAAGGGAAATTTAAAATTTACCATAATTATTTAATTTTTATTAAATCTAAAAATAATAATGACAAATACTTCACTGCTCAAAGCTGATATGCCAAAAACTAAGCAATGTAACTTAAACAAGGGACAATCAATAAGAAATAAACAGAGGAGTTACAATACAAAGCATACTTTTTATTTAAACATTTTTAAATAACTGAAAACAATTTTAAGAGGAGAAAAATAAAAGCTATAACAAAACTAAAACACACACCAATTTTTTCAATGAATCTAGCATGGCTGCAATTATCGGCCTGATGTTGAACACTTGAAATTTTTTGAGATAACAAGGTAGTGCCAGGAAGAAGTTTGAGATCTGACCTGAAAGTTTGAATAAAAACAGAGCAAAAATGATAACCAAACTTTTACATAGAGTATTGACGATAAAGTACATAAGAAGTACACAATATAGTTAATGAATGCAGCTGATGATGACTTTTTGCTGTGCGCCTGCTTCCTTCAGGTGTTTATATAATTACAAATTTTCAATATTTTCTGTTAAAGTTGCTAGCGTCAGTTTATTGTACAATTTTTTAAAAAAAGCAATTTTACAACAAAGCTAAAAACTTTAAAAGGTCAAGCCAAACTGATATATGAAAATGATTGGTGAGAATACAAATACTTTCATTTATAATAGGTTCTTAATTTATTTAGTAATTGTGGATCCATTCAATTATATAAAAAAAACATTTTCCCCTAGAACTGCAAATGTAACCACTGCATGACTTGTAAATGTATAAGGTTAAGCATAAGTAGGTGGAACACTGATACCCCTAAATAAAAAAAAATTCTTTAAAGTCAAAATCATTTGTTTTTCTCTGCCACTCTTTTTTTTGTATATTATATCTACCTCTTCATCCCACTTGAAAGGATTTAAAACACATGTTCATCCAAAATTTGCTGCCAACTTTACATACAAAAATATTTAAGTCATTAGAAATTTGACAGGCCTGGACTTAAAAATTTTTTTTTTTAATTTCATAATCATAATATTAAAGTTCAACAATTCACATCTGTGATAATGTTTTAAACAAACATGCTTTATCCCTCAATCTCTCTGACTGAGCACATTAGCCTTTGAGCCTCCATTGCCAGCACACCCTACTTCACACTAAGCAATGCATTCAGGGCCTCTTTTCTGTCATTTAGTGTCAATGCTAGGTCTACCTGTCATTTAGATTTAGTATTCAACTTTGCCTGGACTGTACTATCTCTGCAACTCAGTGCAAGTCATGGGTAAAGTTAACAGGTTAACTTGTATCAGCCCACATTTGTTCAATGGGTGTGGGAAAAAAATATAGCAAACATAAGAGGATGATCTCCATATTGATGGTTTGGATGTCAAATCTAGCCTAGTAGGTTGAGCTCAAGACTGACAATCAGGAGGTTTGGAGTCAATCCCCTGCCAGATCATAATCATGTGGCAGTGGGATAAGCAGGTCTTCCATAAAACTTAAACGGCGATGGTTTGAACCTCTTTCTTAGACTTGGATGTAAGTGGCGATGGTTTGAACCTCTTTCTTAGACTTGGATGTAAGTCTATAGCTTACCAAAGAATAGGGAGGAGATGAGAAACTTAATAAGCAAGAAAAGTGAGAAATTGCGACCGACCTTGAGAAAGGGAGTGGACAAAAGAGGCAGTATAGGCAAGGATAACAAAAAATAGGAGTGCAGAAGAAATAGATATGGGTAAGGAAAACAAGGGGTGGAAGAGTAGGAGGGAGAGGAAATTTTATATAAAATATTCTCCAAAAGGAAGAGATTTCATGCAATAAAAAAAGGAAGTAGAACTGCAATAACAGGGGAAGTGGAAGAATAATTGTCAATGTCATCTGATGATGAGGGAGAAGGGTTGAAACAATAGAGAGATGAGATTGGGTTTAGAACCAGAGCAAGGATTAGTAAGGGCAAACGGTAATGCTGATCATCAATGAAAACGCAAGATGATTAAATAATATCAACAGCTTTGAAAGATAAAAATGAAAAACAAAAAAAAAACAACATTTTTTCCTCCCTTTTGATATCATGCTCACCCATTGTATGAGTCTATAATGTCAACAAAAAAATCTTACGGGAAGTAAATTGATGCCCTAGAATTCATAGCTTTCTCAAGAGAAACAAAAAATTACTTGCAGAAACTGTGCTACATTATAATTAAAAGATTAAATAGAATGTGTAGATTCAATCTATCTGAAAAATTTGTTATTTTGAATTTCATATATATTGTTTATTCCACTTGTCGAAGCAAGCTTTCGTCTTGGCCACTTCGCAGTGACTGAGTGGATGCTGTGTTGCGCAGAGCAGATTCGGGTGTGTAGTATGGTGTTCACAGCACTGGACTGTCAACTTATGTCTGGACCAAGAATCTGAACCCAAACCCAAATATAAAATGGGAGATTTTGAAAAAATGTCAGAGGTACCAACCAGGGCAGAAACAGTGTGACCTTTGCCTTTCAGAGAAAGTTAACATTCTGCAAAATCTGGAAAACCCCAGAAACCTCAATAAACTGACTGATAAGTGATATTGGGAACAAGTGTACCCTTTGTAAAAACAAGAAGACCCTCAAATTCTACAAATTATGCAATACTTGACCACCACCTGGCACCCAGGACATGCCTCTGACTCTGTGTGCTGCCTCAAGATCAGAATGTGACAGGTTGAACACCTATTACAAACACAAATATGCTCTGCGCAACACAGCATCCACTCAGTTGTTGAGGAGTTGCCAAGACGAAAGCTTGCTTCGACAAGTGGAATATACAAAATAAAAGCCTTGGTTACCAAAACTTTGTAGGTCTCTTTTCCATGAACATCTTATTTTTATTATTATTTTATGTATCCTGTATTTTTGTTTTAATTAATGATAAAACTAAATAGATTTGAAAGAAAATTTCCTCTTCCTTGGTTCATAATGAATAAAACTCAGTGAATATGACAACATATAAAGTTTGATGCTAAACGCTACGATGAATAGCACAGACTAAAAGTAAAAATTTTCCGTTTTGTTTTTGGCCTTATTATGTCAAGCATCATGTGATTAAAAACTATCTACTGCAACTTGAATTTTTCCACTTCCACAGTCCACACACTAATTAACACAGTTTGTGAGCAAATCAATACATAATCAGTTTTTTTGGTGACCGTTTTATTTTCAAGTTGAAGTACTGCATGCAGGCTGTGATGCAATGTCATGTGAAAGAATGAGGAGTCTCTTTTGAAAATATTGCTAAATCTAGAGATCTAGATCTAAAGTGTTCATGAGTAGAGATCAGTCAGTCTACTTATAGGTTTTAAGACATTTTTTCATGGAGACAGAGATTTAAAGACTAGCCTACATCAGATCAAGATCTAGATCTAGATCTAGCTGAACAAAAAATGAGAATGAGAAAAGTTATCTTAACTAAACAGACAAACTGAGGAAGAGAAGATCTGTTATCTGACGACCATTTGATTTTTTTGTTTTCAAAATTAGAGATAAGATCAATCGAATATTTATTTTAGCCTGATCTAGTGCCTTGCATAAATCTAAATCTAGATATAAATCTAATTATTCAGACCTCGCACAAAATGATCTATGAGCAAAAGATTACTCTAGACTTGTAGGCCTAGATCTAGACTCTAGATTTGAGACCTAAATTCAAGATCCTTACTGGAGTTACAGTTTTCTGGATCTTGCGTTAGATTCTAGCTATGCACCTCGAAAACGACCGTACTAGATCTAGATCTAGACGTCTAGGTTCTTGGAGATCACCAAAATTCTAAGAAGGAAAGTGCATAAAAAAGAGTAGTTAGAATGACGACTCTACGCTTGATTTGGTGATTTTATGATGTCATATTATGATAAAAGAGTGAAACTGAAAGGACGACTTGAAGAATAATTTGATCAGAAAGGGAAGTAACTAACATATAAGATTTTTTTACCGGCTTATTATTTTTACTCAAACATACCTAAGTAATGGTCATGGTTGATCTACAATACTAACGTAGACTTTTGTCCTTTATAATTATAGAACGCACATTGTGTATGTTAGAGTGCTTAAATTGTTAATTCGACACAAGTGTTAATTTGAGAGTTTGTATTTGAAAAGAATACAAGAGTAATTTACTCAGTTAGCTTTGAGTAAATTGTAATTAAATTTCGCTTGTGATGTGAATGTGTTTAAGTTTTAATGAGTGGGAGTTTAAGAGATATTTAATCTGGGATGGTCGAGGCTTTTATTTGCAAGAGACGACAGCGGAAGGACCACAGAGGGGTTGCAGCCACTTGTCCACAACTCCGGTCTCCTTGAGCCACTAAGTATTTGTATCGTCTAACGGACTAAGTATTTGTAATGTAGGCCTACCGGTAATAAGAATTAATTGAAATAACTATTATTTCAATTTGCAAGATAAATCATTTACATTTAATAATAAACTGTTTTTAAGCAGCCTAAAAATCACCGTTGTTATTAATTTTTAGTATCTCTGTGTATTAGCCTTTCTTATACGTCACAAACTCCTAGTTTTAACAGTGTACATGCCTTTACGAGGTAGTAACGATTATTAATTTTTTCTTCATTTTCTTGTGATGTTGTGTTAGTCGTTCTTGTTGTCCATGATAAGAATTTTTTTTTTAAGAATATAAAGATATTGTGTTAAGCTCACTCAATTTTCCATTAAAAAGAAGAAGAAGATGAGGCGTGTTGTATCAATAATAACAATTTACACCACCCTCTAAGATTTGAGAGTTTAACGCGTCGTTTCGACGCAAAAACTTATGAAAATGTCGAGTATTAGCAAACTATTCAGTATAAATTAACTACTCAGAGCAAGACTTTATATAACGTATGAGAATCTTCTACTTCTTCTTCTTCTGCTATAGGCTACTACTACTACTACTACTACTACTACTACTACTACTACTACTACTACTACTACTACTACTGCTGCTGCTGCTGCTGCTGCTGCTGCTGCTGCTGCTGCTGCTGCTGCTGCTGCTGTTGCTGCTGCTGCTGCTGCTGCTGCTGCTGCTGCTGCTGCTGCTGCTGCTGCTGCTGCTGCTGCTGCTGCTGCTGCTGCTGCTGCTGCTGCTGCTGCTGCTGCTGCTGCTGATGATGATGATGATGATGATGATAAGGATGATGATGTTAATAATAATAATAATTATAACAACAACAACAACAACAAAAACAACAAAAACAACAACAACAACAATAATAATAATAATAATAATAATAATAATAATAATAATAATAATAATAATAATCAAATGTCTCCGCCCTTAGGCCTTTTTTTTGCAACCCAGATGAGGAGACAGAATTTCAGGACTGGCTTGTAGTCACTCTCGTCAAGAAGACCAACTCCATGGCTATGGGGTAGCATGACCTTTGCTGATGTCACCAGAAACAAGGGAAGAACCGGGTACCGTTATCTTGGAAGCGAGTGTTGTCACGATTCATGAATGCAAGACTCAACTTCGAGAGCAGAAAGGTGTCAATAAGGCATACTTCAGCTCTAAGCCCCTAAAGAAGCTGCAGACAAATACAACGAGTAAAAATCATGTGGGCAAATCTTAGCAAAACTCCAAAAAGAGAGTTGCAGATGTGCCTTTTTCATTCCCGTGTTAAAAAGGTTCTACCATAAAGGCTCAGAAACATGGCGTCGACCATCAAAACAACACGCACAAGTTTCAAGCATCTGCCTCAAAACAACGTCGATATGAGACAGTCGAAGTTTTCTCAAACAATCAACTATGGATGACAAAACAGCTCTCCGCAGGCCTAAAAAAAAAAAACGGAAATGGAGAAGAACAAGTCATGTTACCTTTCGAAAGCCCAAATCAAATGCAAAAATTTCTTGAATGAAACCCAAAAGGGATTCAGATAGAACAGATCTATCGGTTGAGACGAAACCTGCAAAGACATCATGAGAAAAGCTGAAGAGGGTGAGCTAAGACCAATTAAGGTGGACGGATGTGACTTTGTGTTCCTGCAGAAGTTAAGGACATGTAAGTTAGTATGTCATGATTGATTGTTACGAACTTGTGAATTTCTTTTATTCTTTCACTTCTTAATGTGCAAGATGATGACAATGATAAGAATTAAGTGAATGCACGAAGTTTTGCAGAAGTCGGTGAGGATGATGAAGATTATGATGATGATAATGCAGATGGAAATATTATGATTGTGGCACTGATGGTGGTGGTAATGTTAATAATGGTTTTGTGATGCTGAGAGGACGATGATGTTGAAACTGTTAAAGATTAGGTTGATTGTAATGGTAGTTGTGATAGCAGTCATGATGATGACTAAAATGATGATGATGATGATGACGATGATGATGATAAATTTCCTCAGGACTTATAGTTGTACATTATAGTACAGAAAAAAGACTCAAACTTGAAAATGTTTCCCAACCCTCTCGCCTTGTTAACAATGGTTTGTAAAGAAAGAGCTACGTTGGTTTTATCCTCCGCGCGACTGGAGATCAATGTTTTATTCATGCAAAATTTCACTTTCCTTTTCCAGCGTCGATAGAGACGCTTGATTTCACTTAATATCGATTATTATTTGCAGCTTTATTGCGCTATTTAAGTCTCATCATAAACTGATTGATAAAAAAAAGACAACAAACAATAAATTCATCATTGCCTAGTTTTAATTTTCATAACATTTGTTTTGGACCAGCAAACTTTTGCAGTAAGTACTGTTGTAACGATTTGTTTCATGACTATTTGGCAACAATTTGAAAATACTGTTGACAATAATGTTTTATTGATAGTAGTGTTATACAAATTAATTGAGGCACCATAAGTACAAAATGTAAGTTGACAGAAATAATTAAAGAATACGTAAAAGATAAGCAATGCAATTTTTATCGCCCTTTTAAAACGAGGTTCAGTACCATGCTTATTTATTGTATTGTGATTCATGTTTTAGGAATAATGATCGCGTATTGTGCATCATATAAGATGTAGTCTATAACTGTCATAATTATTAATCTTTGGTTCATTCTAGAAATATGCGGGGCATCTGGGCCGGTCTGAATGAATGATTAATATGAAAGTAAGAAAAAATGATAATTACAAACGGTGTCTCTTTGAATTAATTTCAAAATAAAGTGCCATTCAAGCCTTCAACCTTTGCACTGCAAAAGGGAGAAGAAAAAAAAAAGAAGGGGGAGGGCGAGGAGGGTTAAAGAGAGAGGGAGATAAATGGACATACATAGGATGAGCAAAGAGAAAGGAGGGAGAGGGAGAGACAGAGAGAGAGAGAGAGAGAGAGAGAGAGAGAGAGAGAGAGAGAGGGGGGGGGGGGAGGGCAGACAGACATACAGACTGACACACACACAGAGTTACTTTGTCGTTTCAGAGGTGATAGTGTTAAGCATCCAAGACTTGGTTTAACTTTACTTTGTTCACTCAAACATATTTTTAAAATCTCATCTTTTATTTTGAATAACGTCCTGGGTATATAGGTTTCTTTTTTTTTAAATCTCTCCTATAATCATAAATACCTGACAAGATTGATCAACATTTGGGAGGATACCGAGGGTAATAATGTGAGGATGTGGTTTAGTCAGTCATGCTGGCTTATAATTTTATTATTATTAATTTTTTTTATATTTACTTGATTGGAACTGGAAGTAGCCTACAGGCAAGGGCTGATCAATTAATTTTTTTTTTTTTGCTTGATTAGATATTACCACGAGCCAGTCTATGAGGCCAGCCTCACATAGAAACGACTTTTCACTTGTCACCCGTCACTCTTTACGTGACACATTACAGGCCTCACTCTGTCTGGTTACATAGATTCTGTCCTTCCCCCCATGGCCAGCCAGGCTGAGATCACAGATTCCTCCGATGAAGAGGCATCGTTGACAACCGTTTTACATTAAAAAAAGAAGGCGGGTGACACAACACGGGCCAAAAAGAATCAGCAAGCACATTCCTCTCGTCCCGTCAGCACACGACGTGTCGGCGTGATGCAACTGCTTATGTGAGGGGTGCTTGGCCCGAGGCGTGTCCATTCACGCACGGGACCGTGTTGAGTGACGATTTATGTGAGGCTAGCCTCAGCGGGGATCTCAGCACTTTCAGCAATGTAAATAGGAAGAGTAAAGAACATCAACTCAACCAAATCCGTTAATGCGTGTGAAAAGTGGCCGAGTCGATTGGTTTGCTTTTTGGACTAGACCACCCACCACACCCCAAAATTAAAAAAAATAATCTTAAAATCAAATCAATATTAATTATTGAAATAACTAGACGCAGCTTGTAGTCTTACTAAAATCATACAGGATTTTAATGTCCTTAGATCGCAAATTACTTTACTGTTTCTTCTGAATAAGCGTCGCGAATCGTCTGGTTCAATTTAATATTCCTGAATTACATAATAATTAAATGCTAATACATTAATAGAAATGTGATTATTTGTTCAGTCTGTGGACAATGTATTGATAAGCCTTCTTCAGACCCATAAATTATGCCAAAAACATTATTTTCATTAGCTGAAAGGAAAAAAACAACAACAGGTGGAGAAATCAAAAGAGGATTTAGTTACGTCACTGATACATAGACCTAGGCCTCTCGCGACAAAACAATTTTTAACAAGCCTCAAAATCAGCTTGGTCAAACTGTTAATACCGGCATCAAAAAGAAAAAAGAAGAAAAAAAAGGAATAATTATGATAATTCCTGTTGACACTTGAGTGGCCCTAGCCATGACTGCGAGTTAGAGTAGCATTTTTTTTTTTTTTGTTCAATTTTTTTTTAGAAAGAGCTTACATTTACTTAATAACGCGATAGTAAAAAATGTTACCTATCTTACTGTGAGATAAGTCAAAAGAGCTTCCATTTATTTGAACTTATAAGCAAACATTTGAATCAATCTCTGCTTGGTGTAGACCTTGTCTACTGGAACAGCTGGTGACAGTCATTAGGAATGTTTCCACTTAGTTTTGGAAAATTCATGTCAGAAATAATGTATGGGTGGTTGTAGATCGTAAAAAAAATTGTTAAAATACCCCACGATTTCCTGTCAGTTCATAAGCTTTAAGTTTGGGATACTCTTTCAGTGTATTGACACATCTTAATTCTCATCCATTGCATGACTAGATCGAGATAGCTGGCTTTCCTTACACGAGAGTGACCGATGAATTAAAGCAATGGTTGTACATGTAGTCTGGAATCTGGTTGCGGACTCCACCTCTCTCTCTCTCTCAATAAATCTCAATGATTCTCAGTATAAAAAAAACCCCACAGCCATTCAGACATAAAATGCAGAAACAGGAATAAGACTCAGTGTATTGATATATCTCATACATTGCATAATTAAATCGAGATAGCTGGCTTTCGTTACAAGAGTATGACCAATGAATAAAACAATGGTTGCACATGACGTAGTCTGGGAATCTGGTCGTGGACTCCACCAAAAAGAGGACTCTCTGTCTGTCTCTGTCTCTCTATCTCAATAAACCTCAATGATTCTCAATGTAAAAAAAAAAAAAATCCACAGCCATTCCAACATAACATGCAGAAACAGAAATAAGACTCAAAGCATAGAAAAGAATATAAAAAGCCTGCCGTTTTGCTCTACATTATCTCAACACACTTTATTATTATTACTTTGATAAAAATTTCACAGAAAAAAAAGGAAAGTTGCATAATAATCAAAACGCAGTATGCTTAAGTAGATGAGTTTTAAAAAAGGATTGATTAAACCACAGTAATGATTCAGAACAATACAAAACAAATTGGAGTTAATAAAATAAAAGCATATATGGATGAAGTAGAAAATAAATAACATATAACAACTGCAAACTCCAATCTAATGCATAATTTTTGTTTCCAACTATTAGTGTGAATCTCTTGACTCGATTAATGCGATTACTTCTTTGACTTCCATCTCTTTTACTTCCGAAAATACCAATGAATATGAATATCTGATAATCTGAAAGGTAGAGCTGTTTCTCAAAAACTTTGAACGCAGCATACATTCCACGATCATAAAAAAAATGATTTGCAGGGTAAACAAAAACTACATAAATGATTAAATCCCCAATCTTCATAAAAAAAGAAGCAACACATACCATAGAAAATATAAAATTGCTCGCTGGAATATTCATGCCTGACTCTTTAACTCGAGTTAAAGCATCTTGTCCCATTTTTATAGAGTTTGCGCATGCCTTTTGATTCCTGCTACGTATTGATAATACTTAAGATAAAAAAGACAAAATTTAGCAAAAATCACAACTCCTTGTTGTCATTTAACTTCTTTTTTCTTAGCATATCACACGATTATCAATATGCAAACATAATAATGAAAAAAAATTAAGACAAGTTTGGTATAACCTAATAAATCAGATCATGATAATTGTAATGGTGCCCCATTCGAATTTGTAAACTTTCTAGACCATTAAATATTCCATCCCTTCTCTGTAAGTGTAACAGAAGACTTTTAAACCAAACATATGGATACAGACCTAGAAGTAAAAAAAAAATCCCTGGTCTTTCATAAAGTTGAATTTAAAAATAAAACAGTTATACTCAAATTTTCAAAATGTGTCTCATCTGCTTTTTCCCCTCTATAGTCTTCCAATATGGCTAATTTAAGATTTAACAAAGAGAGATGGAGTACTGTAGTTATTTATATATTTAGAAAATTGTTTTGTATTTACTTTTTGTCTAGCCATCACTTTCTTTCTTTATGTACCACTAAATAAAAATTTTAGAGCAGTTACAAGCGAGGTAGACATGAGATAATAAAATGGCTGGAAAATAATTCACAAATACAAAATGCAGAAGCACAACTGCTAAAAACAAAAAACAAAAAAAAAACCAAATAAGTTTTGCCCTTTAGCATTCATACAAAAAAAAGATGCATAGGTAAAAACCAAATTTCTTGCTTACTGATGAGAGGATTTTAGAAAAAAAAAAAGTTTTTTTCTTCCTTTGACAGTTTGATTTTTTCTTTTTTTCTATTGACCACTCTTATGACTTACCGCTATAAAATTTTTTACAACTTTCAATAACAAAAATCAGAAGTTGAGTAGAAAAGTGACAATTTTGAGACATTTATTTTTTGAATATCATCCTGGCAGAGTAAGATTTCTATACATAACATGCTCTATTATACATGTATTTTAACAGTACAGTTTGTCTTAAGTTAAAAAAAATCATTTCAGAATAAAAGTACATGTATATTCTGTCTTTAAAAAAAATGTCTAACACGTTTTATGTCATTTTCAAAGATAACGCAAAAAAAAATCCATATCTTATGCAAGAGAATAAGAAAAAAAAAAACATCATTCCTTTCAATAAAAGATTTACAGAGGACAAATTTCATCTTCCACATGAAGAAGGTAATGTTCCATCAGATGAATTTGGAAAGTTTACAAAATAGAAAATGCAGTTATGAAAAAAATATGGAAATGAAATAATTAATCATAATTTTGCCCAAATTACATATAAAAAATGTTGAGGTTTCATATAAAAGTATTACACTATAAACATTTTTAAAAAATTGCTTGTTTTTTTTCATTATCAGCTGAGGATTGTGTGTGGAAAAACGGCTTGTATCTTCTTTATCGTAACTTTTTTCTATAGTAAAGGTAGTACTAGAAACAGTTATGGCTATTAGCTACAAAATCAGTTATGAATAGCTGAGATAACCTAATATTTACCAATAACAAATTTAATCTATAGTATGAGAAATAAAAATTGTGAATCATCACCTTCAAAATTAACGAAAATTTACAGCAATGAATACTCAGATTCAATTGGAAAAAAAAAAGTAGCTGGAAACTATTGTACATCTTTTGTTTAAAGTTTAATATGAGAAGCATTGGGGCAAAACTATTTCATCTACTAAATTTTACATTTTTGTTTATTCAGCTTTGAAATGAAGATACAAAGGAGTTGAAGGGTTAGTAATTTCAACACTTTCCATTCATCATAGCACTGTTTGATACATGTCATAAAATATTTAATATAAAGCTGTAATATAGTTGTAAAAACAGGATCATTTAACTTTATTATTTAGATAAAGCATAAAAAGAAAAAAAAATATAAGCACTGATCATATAAAATATCAAATATAGTATATCACAGTATAAAGTTTTATTCAGCTCATCATCACCACCTGAATACAAATGTTTGAAGAAATGTGGGGAAAAGTTCTGAAACTCCCATTGCTCCTTTGAAATTCCATGTATTACATTGTGTAAAACCGACAATAAATTGAACAATAAAAACAGTGCATTCAAAATGAACAAAAATTTATTAATGCAATGCTGATTGTCTAAAAGTGTTTAATAAGATGGGTGTCATCTTAATGCATCTGTAATAACAGCTTTTAAGTCATCTTGTTAAAAGAGGGCTGACAGTAAGTGTGGGGTTAGATCATTCTGCTCCGATGTCTGCGGGACATTCTTTGGCTGCTTGAGCCTCACAGTCAGTAGACAAATTTAAGGCCCTATCTTTTTAACTCCAATCTACCTGACAAGAGCTTAAAACTGACGTCACTGTGTTAAGGGCCAGCTTAATCAAACAATTAACAAACTTATTAAAACAGCCAGATCTAGGAAATTCTTACAGCATATATTTTTATCTGCCCTAAATGATGTTTACTTCATACAAAGAACAATAAAGAGACATAGCTAGCTATGCCTCAAGCTCTTGCTAGAACAGAGACAAAGATTAAAAAAAAAGACAGTTGAATTTCAACTCTAAAAATCTGTTATCTTTTGAAAAAATTTGACATAAACTTCCAACAACAGGGCTTTAAAATCAAAGACATACAAAAAGATAAAGACATCTGGACATCTAAAAGAAAAAGGAATGCAGGTATAAGTCAATTGCTCATTTAACATTAACAAACTTAACAGAGCAAAAAAACTAGCATCCATAATTGTTGCCATGTTAAAAAAAAAAACAAAAACAAAAAAACAAACCAGAACTATTAAGAATATGCAATTCAGAATAAAATCCTCTTTGTGATTTTACCTTCTCTTTCCTAACTAGAGCAGCAATAGCAACAACAAAATTATTGGCCTGATCATGGCAGAGGTCAAAGTCCATCAATTTCTTTAAGCCTTTGAACCTTGTAGCTTAAAGCCCAACTAGTTTATGTCTCAAGATACTTTGTCTACATTTACACCTATAGGACCAAGATAAAATAGAAACTTATTCGTTCAAAGAGTAGCAGGAAAACTAACTGATTGAGAGAATTAACAAGAGAGAAAAATAAAATGGCAAATAAATCATAGATCTTTGTAGATTTGGGAATAGATCAATCACTACAACTATTCATTAATCATGATTTTCATTGCCCATGAAAAATAGCAGTACTAATTGTTGGATCCCATAGGCATATTCATAAGAATAGTAACAAATTAAAACATTACAGTTGTCTCCTAAATTTCACCCGTAAGGAAAAAAAGAAAATATACAAACTTATTTAAAAAAAGGGGGATTTAAAAGGTGACTGCATGTACAAAAAGTGCCATACCTCAGCATACGTTACATATGCTTTATCTCAGCTGGATAATTTTGAGGAATTTTTTCAAATGATGACAAGTAACAAAATAGGAAACTTGAAATAATGTTTGGTTGGAGGTACTGTAATTAAACGGCAGGCATCATAAGTTCGTTGGTACATATAATAAAAAACAAATATTACATAAAAGAATAAGCATTTAAAACATGAAGCAATATCCTGCTTATTTCCAATACATTAAAAAAACGAATTAAATTGCACACTTTATTTTATATATATACCATCTACGGCTGTATGTTCAATCTGAAAAACATATGCAGAAAAAAAAAATAAAAAAATTATTTATTGTCTATTTCATTATTTATCAATATCATGCATTAGTTTGCATATAATGCATATTGGGGATAAATTTATTTTGTACTTTAATCAGATATAGAATTAAATTTATTCAATCTAAAGATTTGTAAGTAGCAATTCTAATAAGTCCAATGCACTAACTTGAGTTAGTTTTTTATTTCTTTCATGTCTATTTGAAAATATCTTGACATCAGAATATATATCTCTAATTTTTCATGGCCGTTTCATTCAGTTTCCAAGATTAGAAAACTGCCTTGCAATAAATATCAATATATGTAGCTCATGTCTGTGGTTGATCTCCTTGCTGTATTGAACAAGCATGAGGTGTTCCGCTTCTATTTCAATACTTCAAATTTTGAGACATACTTAAATTAAAAAAAAAAAAAAACAACCTCAAATCTATGTGTTTGATACTGAATGTGTCCTTTTTCCTTCATTACTGTTACTATTTTAAATAGAAAGTCCTTGGTCTAAAGGTAAAAAACATCTATCACACTAAGGTTAAAAGACACATTGCTTGATTTATACAGGGAGTGCACTCATATCTACCTATATTCAGCAAGTATAACCCACCAGGAGTAAACATGATGACATTACCACTGATACATTGATTCCTTTTTGCAAAAAGTGGTGTGCTTGGGGAGAAATATAAATATATTTAGTAAATGTGTAAATGTATAAAAAAAAAAAATCACTGGACAAGACATCAGGTCTGCTTATGGCATGATAAAATGCCATGGCAAAAGTGGTTTGTACTTTTTAAATCTACATAATCAAAATTAACAGACAGAGCAACCATCCAAAACAGAAACTGTGAGAAGAGAGTCAGTAAAAATTAAGTATAAAATCATTTTAGCATTAAAATAAAGAATAAGTGGGAAGGTAATAATACCATCTAAGAGGTGGAATCCCATGACAAGTAATTTTTCAGAAAAAACTTTCAAGAGAAAAACGTTATTAATTACATACGTATAACGGAAGTTTAAGAAGTCTTCAATCTCATTAGGAAGAAGTCGCAGTTGGGAATTGAAATTTTGACAACTCTTGATGATCTCTTTGGAACAAAAGATGCACATTTTCGGAAAAATCCAATGACATTTAAGCACTAATTAGTGCATTCAATGAAACCAAAGTAAAATATCTTTTGCTTCTCTTTCCTAAAGCTGAGTCACGGATCCAGTTGAATGCAACTGATCCATTATCAAGATATTACACCTGCAAGGAAAATCTCCATCTGATAGTCTTCAGGAATTGGTCCAAGTTTATGGTGACAAATTTCCTCTGTTAGGAGCATATTATGGGCCCGCTCATTCCCTAGGACTTTTGAAGGTCAAAGAGAGGTGGCAGAAATGTGTAACTCTGCCTGGTCACTATGTTGAGAAATAAAAGTACACATGAGAAATAACAAAGCCCTATCTTTATTGCTTTATATCTAGATCAAAGTCTTCTAGAACACATCTTGCACACACACACACACACACATATATATATATATATATATATCATTGCTTACCTTGAGAGATATGCGCATAAAACTGAACAAATAGACAAAATATGAGATTTTGGTTTTGCTTTGCATCTTTGTTTTTGGATAGTGCAACACCATAGCACTATAGAGACGATACTAAGTACATGTTTCATTGCCATCTACAGTCATTATAAGAATTTTGAAACTATTTATCTGTCCCTTTGTTACAAAAACTTCAAGAGACACTAAGATAATTTTAAAACCTTGGGTAAAGATGTAATAAAAAAACAAAACAAAAAACATTCACCTCTCAACAAATGTGAATGTACATTATCATTTATAATCTATGGTCTTTGTGCTATCAATAATACTGAATATCATTCTGGTTAAGTTCTATGTATGCAATTTCAACAGCAAACACTCAAATATGGCAAACAAAAATCTCCTAACTGCACAGTTTAAACTTAATCATAAGAGAAATATACTTTTATTTAAAAAATTATGTAAAAATGCACACAGTTCAGTTTTGGTCCTGATAGTCTAATTGTTATGCAATCTGTGGGTACATCTAAATATGTTGCAAATCAAACAAAAAAAAATGATCTTTTCTTATTTATTATTATTCTTTTACTTATGAAAAAAAAAATGGACTGGCAGTAATATGAATGAATATCTAAAACTAGATGAGCCACAGGATGCGGGGGAAGAATTCATAAAATGTTCAAAAATATTTTATATTAAAATACAAAAACTGCTTTGATGGAAATTCGAAATTTTAAAAAAAAATATTTTAACAAAATTTCATACAAAAAAAAATGAAAACAGTTCCTATAATTTGACATTTTAAAAACATTTATATAAATTTACCGTACAGATTATAGTTTAATATCAAGAGTCTCTTAATATTATGCTCTCAGATGATATATTTACAAATTTTGTAAATACATTCCATATCAAGACTTCAAAGACTTAAAATGCAACAATGTTGAGTTATCATAAATTAGCAAGTGTGAAAAAACTTACATCAAAACCAACACACTACCTTGAACATTTTAATGATGTTCTACATAAAAAAAAAACACCAGTATGTGCTTTGACTAATGTAATGCTCAATAATTTACTTAAAATGAAAAAAAAAATACTGTGCTTGAGCAAATGATAGTTGATACAGTTGTTCAAGGATTTGGAACGAGTCCAACATTTCTTGGCCATCCAATTTAAAGCAGCTTTATTCGTAATAGGCATCATACCACAACTGACCAGATTTCTTGAGCATTCTGCAGAAAAAAAAAATTTGTAAAGACATAGAAAATTATACTTTGAAAAAAAAAAAAAAAAAAGAAGACTTAAGATTCATCAAAAGAAGTTTACAAAAAAAAAAAAAAAAGGGGAACAAAACAAAAACAACTAAGAAATAAGATAAGAGATCAGATCAACACAGAGTAGCCATTAAAAACACTCAAAAAATCAATTGATTAATCCTCAAAGTCTGTGGGGTTTCAAGAAGCTTTTAGATCTGGGTAGGAAGGAATTGTGAAAGAGTATTGAAATTTTATCACCCTTTAGATCATATCTTTAAAACGCAAGATGCACATTTTCAGGAAAATCAGATTGTAATGAAGCACTAATTGGGGTATTTGATGAAAAATAAGTAAAAAAAAAAAAAATGTTCTATACTGAATCTGCCAACTGGGGCCAATTGAATGTTGGTCAATCATTATGCTTTTAAACTTGCAAGCAAAATTCACTTCTGATAATTTTCAGGAAATGGTCCAAGTTCACCGTGACAGATGTCCTTGGTATAATACTGTCACAGATTGGGTAAGAAAATTCATATCTGGATTCATTCGGTGATGGATGAACACCGTGAAGGGCGCCCACCTTTTGTGTTAACTAACTGTCAAACAGCTCACAAGTGACAGTGGAATCAGTGTAGGGTCAGTTGACCTGATTCTTCATAACATTCTCAACATGAATAAGGTTTCTGCCCGGTGGGTACTTCACCTTTTGACCAATGAGCAAAAGGAGGAGAAGATTAAGCCCTGCAAAACGTTCCTCCAAAAAGAGTGAAATGACACATATTTCTTTAAAAACAAGGTGACTATGGATGAAAAATGGACTTATCATTTTGATCCAGAACAAAAAATGCCTTCCATGCAATGCAAAACCCCTTCTTCTCCTTCATCCAAAAAAGGTAAAGGAGACACCATCAAGTGAAAAGATCATATTGTTGTGTTTTTAGAATTTTGGAGGTATAGTCATGACTGACTACCAGGAAAATGGATTCAGATTTGCGGACAAAATTGCGCTCTGAGCTGATAAGAAAAAAGTGTAGAAAACTCAATTATGGAATCCTTCTTCAGCATACCAATGTTTCTGTGCTCCTGGCACAACAGCAGTTCAGACAGCTGAAATCTGGCTTTGTAATTCTGTCAGAAATAGCTTATTGATCCCACTCAGCCTCATCAGAATTTTTTCTGTTTCCTAATCTATAAGGCAGCACTCATTTCCATGTCAATGAAGAATCCATTGAAGCTGTTCAAGATTGGTTAAGGGCCCACTCTAGGTCCTTTTACTCTCAAGGACCTTTGAAGGTCAAAGAGAGGTGACAGAAATGTGTAACTCTGCTTGAGGACTATGCAGCGATATAAAAGTATGTGTGGCAAATGAAAAGGCTCTATCTTTATTACTTCATATCTAGATTAAAGACCTCATGAACCCACCTATTAAGGCTCTCCTGATAATCACATTTGCAACTAATCAATACTTCAGTAAAACTCACAGGGATAATACATCAAATATAGAGGAATAAAAATTTATCATCAACTAAAATCTTACCTGACAATATCAGCAAAAGCATTGTAAAGAGTTTTGTTTCGATACTCAATGTTGTGTTTCTTGCAAAGTGACATCACCAAAGGACGAACCTTATGAAAGTTTGTGCGTGGCATTGTGGGAAATAAACTGAAAAGATAAAATACAGTCACGGATGTAAAAAAGTGTAAAAAAAAAAAAAAGCCTGTCAAGGATTTAAGTTCGTTTCTTGGAAACAGTCTTCATTTGCAGAACAGCATCAGCTTCAAATTTAGCCAGAGTAATGAAATACTTAAGAAATTATGTCATTTGACAAGAAGTTTAAAATTAGGCAAGTAAAAAAAAAATCTAGATCATTGTCGGATAATAAATATAATTATGTTGAGAGAGAGAGAGAGAGAGAGGGGGGGAAAGAGTGAAGGTCCATTCTCCTTACTGGTGTTCTATCTGGTAGTTGAGATGCCCAGTGAACCAGTCATTAAACACACCAGGCTCCACATTACAGGTTGTCTTGAGCTGCATCGTGAACCAATCCATTGTCTCAGTGTCTCTAGCCACATCATTAGGAAGGTGACTCATCTGAGTAACCCATGTGAACCAGTGACTCTCAAAGAACCTTGAGAATAAAAAAAAAAAATGTAGAGCTGATGGGACACACATCATACATAATCTGCGTGAAAATTTTTAACGATATTAAGAAAGCATATGATATTTGAGTAGTAATATTATCTCCATACTGATCATAAGCTCTGAGAGTCATAATGCCTGCCCCATGCTCTGCATCTATATCATTTAGTAGGAAGTTACAAGTCTGAAGAAAACTTTCAAGTTTGCAAAGCATTATACTGTGATTCATCATTTCTATAAAAATTCAACTTTTTCATGAACCTCCAAGACAAACCTCTATCCTTCTCTATCTTGGTGGAATTCCACATTTTTTTTTGCACATCATTTTTCAAATTCAACGAAGGCAGCCCTCTTTATTATACATTATAGCTTTTGATCTACACTCTATTTCTCTTTTTTTTTTTTGACCGGAGGTCGCCTTTCTCAAAGAATGTCCAATTTTTTTGCTACGTTGATTTAGAGCTATAGCTTGGAATGTGTCTGGCCTTGTCTTTAAACTATTCTAATAAATCTTCAAAGGCATTTATTCAAATAATTCTAAAGTCATTTGATGTTTATTGTCAGGCTTGGACTATCATCTTGCTACCACAGAGCAAAATGGACTCTTAGTAATAATCTCATCAAAAGAGCAACTTGACTACATTGTTTTCTTTAGTTTGATTACATGAGATGAACAAAAAATTCCAAGCAGAAGCATACAACACTCTTTTACTGAAGCCTCTTTTACATTCTTTAGTGGGTAGGACCAATTTATCATAAAAAAAAACAAAAAAACTTGTTTTAATTCCACTCTCCTTTGACAAACCTGCTCTTATAAAGAGCTAAATGATCCTAAACTTAAACATTCAGGAAATAATGAAACAATACCTAATGCCCATGTAGAAGAAAAAGGTTCCCCATCCACCAAAGAAAGGACCAAACAGGTACCCAATTCTATAAAAAAATGCTATTGCAAGGGCAAGGTCCTGTGGAAAAAAATATTGAAAGGGTTGGTTAAAAAATGTATCCATAAGAACTCCCAACAACAGAAAAATAGGGTAACAAAATCTTTTACTTTAATTTTTGAAAGATTGACTGCTTTCAGATACAACATGTGTTGTTCTATACTATCAACATTTTGTTCATCATATACAGGGTAATCTTTGAATAATAATAGTCAATTGTCTTTTTTGCAGTCTTTAATTGATTTATTGTTTTTCCTGTAGCCTTAAATTTAGTAATTTTTTATTGCAAGTTTTCACTGGTTGCATTTAGAGCATTTTTTACTGCTTTAATGTGAAGTTAATGCAGCCTTTAAAGAGTAACCAAATCTCAATACCTTTTTCAACAATTTAGACGTCACAATTTTTAATATGAATCTCTCCACATTAGATTTTTAAAAAAGCTACACATGTAAAATCTTTTCCAATCCATACTGGTATGATAAATCACTTTGATAATTCACTTTGTTTCAAATGTCTTTAAATTTGAGGGTAAGCCAAAGAATATTTACACTGATTTCTGCAGCATTGATAAAGTTTGAAACCTTGGTTCATCTAATTGTATCATTCAATCAGGAAGTCTTTTGGACAGTCATATTTACTGAATCATCTTAAAAAAAAAACATGATATCAATCTATGTCTCACATCCAGTTCAAAGGGGAAGCATATTGCTTATGTCACATTCTTTCATGTTGTTACATGTATTTACAATGTAAAGAATTTATTTATGAGCTTTCCAACGTTCAAAAATTGCAAAAGGAAAGGATATTTAACTTCAAGCTTTTTTTAAGTTTTGGAATTTACCTTCTTTCATATGCCAAATCCTGACATGCGACTCACGAGAACCAGTTTTGTTTCAGTTATGTATGAACCTAGATGTAAAAAAAAAACTTTCCAAAATCCCAGAAAAACACAAGAGCAAAGCTCAACAAATCAGCAATCATGAAACTTACCAGCCAGTCTCCTCGCTTGATACAAAAGTATATGATTTCCATGTGAAAGTAGATTGGTAACAGCAATGGCGGGCCCACTGGTTGTGAATATGGTCAAAGAAAAAGAATTGACAAATTGCAAGCTTCATTCACTTTTCTTTTATGAAAATTAATACAGCAGAAACAAAAACCAACTTCTGTTTCCTCACATGATGAAAAAAGATGCAAAAGAAACAAACAACCATAGACCGAATTAAATTTGTAAAATGACAAACAGTATGATCTGCCACCTTATTGAAAGACTTTCCTATGAAACAAGAGATATAAACATGGTTCTTTTATATGTGGGGGAAAAAAAGTTTTCCTGTATAAACTGGTACATTTATCTCCCTAAGGTATGTGAGGCATAGCAATGTATTGTAAAGGTTGTATAGAAAAAAAGAAAAACATTAAATACCGATGCAAAAATAATAACAATAAAAAACATTAAACAAATATATGGAAGCATCCACAACTTACAAAAGAAAAAATATTTATGCTGGAATTGGTATGGCATTTTCCCTCTTTTTCTCTTGCCAAACTCTACTGGCAGGTTGTCACCAATCAGAAATAGGTATGCAATGTCGATGTCTGGATCCTTCTTTACCCTGTTGGGTTTGGCGTGATGTTGGAAGTGCCTGAAATTCCACCAGTGGGACGAAGCACCCTGGGTTTAGAAGGGTAAAATTTTTAGGAAGGCATATGTTACACATCCATAGTAAACAGAAGGAGAAAAGCCCAAATGTTGCAGTATAGGTACACAATCATAGAGCAATCAGCCTCAGTTACACTGCTATGAAAAGTTTTATTCAATTCAAAGGTATGAGAAATTATGCTTTCGATGCAGCAAAATTTTGGAAATTATAAATAAGAACTCTGTGCCTAATCTCACTTGAAATTTTAAGGAACAGAAGAATGCATTTAAGATTAAAACATTTTTCCCTCATTTGTACTTATCATTTTATGAAGATAATTATATATATATGTGTGTGTGTGTGTAGCGATGCCATAAAATGAGATGTTTTGCTGCAGATTACTACATGGGAAAATGCCCTTTCCCTCCAGTAGGCTTGAAATTCTTGCTATTTTACCTCTTCTGTGCCTATGGCCAGACAATTTAATGGCTCAAATGTGCTTTTCTATATGCATATGACCCAGCAAATTGACGGGCCTATTTCGTCACAGGTTTTCCCCATTAATAGGGAAATTCCCGATTCAAGAAGTTTTCTGATCTCTTCTTGGGTTATTTCCCTTGCATTTTAAAGCGATTTCGAAAGTGAAACATGCATGGTTTGTCGGCCGCAGTTGTTTTTCAGTTGCAGATGATCATAGCATGACTATGGTGTCTGTAAGGACAAGTTGGGAAAGCCTTTCTTAACAAATGGATCGAATAAAATAATAATGAAATCTGATAAATGTTCATATGGCAGGATAGAGCATTGTGTTAGCTACCTTCAAGCCAAATTTCACTCATTCAGTCCTTAAATCGAGAAATGCTATCTTTACTGTCACATAGCCCGTAAAGCAATTTACTCCCTGCCATAGAGTGTGTAAATATCCCTGGCACTGAAGAGGTTAAAGTGCTTTTATTTCTTCAACAGTATGGGTGAAAAAAAAAGCAGTATGGAAAGTGGAAATTTCAAGCATTCTTTAAGAAAATTACATTCAAAAAAAGGTTTTTCTGCCACATAACGTCTCATTTTGTGATGTCACTACACATATACATTTTAAATAAGTATTGATGGTAGATCAATTTTTGTTACAAAACCTCCCCCCCAAAAAACTATGATATAATTTATTTCTCACCTTCATAAAGCCTATAGTGATATGATGAAAGATATGAGAACGTTTTAGATCTCTGAATACACTGTGATGCCCATAGTCATGTTGGGTCCAGCCACTCTGAGCCTTCATATAGAAACGTTGGAAGAAAAAAAAGTTTTAGCGATTATGAAAGCGGAAAAAGTTCACATTTAAAAATCAAAAGCAACAAGACTTTTCTTGACCAACAGAAACATTAGGAAACATAAAAGTAAGGCAAAAATTTCATTAACAAAAATATCTTTCAGTAAATGCTAACATGATATCATGACATATATATAGATCACAAATTCGCAGACTTTTCCAGAAACAACAAGTATATTTATTTGCTTTGGAATAAAAATCACCCACCTTGATCTAGGTTAATAGCATCTACTGACTACAGTAACCCCATAAAGATTGCATACAGGTCTAATTTACTATAGATCTAGAACTGAATTAGAATATAAGTCTATATTAAAATAATATTATGATAAGTCAACAAAGAGGGTCTTTTATTAATCTATTAATAAATAGACACCTGTTATTTAGTTAAAAAATAAACCTGATTTGTAAAAGTAAGCTATTTTTAGATTTGGAATAACGAGCCTGCCAGCCCCCCCGTGCGACACTGTCACCAAAGGGGAGCTATGCTAAATGCAAAAGAAATCCTGCTTATACACAGCACACAGCAATGAAGACCAATGAAGAAAATTAATTATGGCTACACAGCAGTCAGCTGATAAATGTGTCCGCTTTGGCTCACTTGTGCCTGCTAGCACTCATTGATCTAGATCTTTCCTATCATTAGGGTATTTAAAATAAAGTAAATCCAAAGATTAGAGGAGAAAAATGAAAAAGTTTATGCCGACAGTAATGTCATCTAAATCATTTTTGGTTGTGGAACTTAGAATTGGTGAAGTAATGTCTTCACTATCAGTCCATCAGTTTCTTTATTTCAGCACTGAGTTTACAATTTCTTGAATAAATAGAATAGTTTAGATCAAGAAACAGTATACAGTTGATAGTTCTGTTTCTTTTTCAAAACTTTTGATCTAGGTCTATAGACAAGCTTGAACCTTGACTCTAGATAAGATCTGACTGGATTAGCCCGACATTAATTTATATCAAAATGATATTAATCCAGATAAGGTTTACACCTAACACAATAGTGCAGGCTCTTATTTTGTTCTTTCAGTACCTTTGTTTAACCAAAAGAAAATGAGAAAGAAGCCCAGTTGAAGAGGAAAAAAGTCTAGATGTCTCTTTCTCTATGTCACCTTCCCTCTCCACCTTAATACATTTTCTGTTAATCTTACTCTTGGTTTTAATTATTGTAACTGATCCTAGCAAACCAAAAATAAAAATCGAAATAGGTCTAGAAGGGCTGTACGAGATTGTCAGCTCCCCATCTGCCCACTTCTCCCTTTGAATTACCTCTAATCTATTAGCCTCCGTTGTCTCAAAAAATATCTCGTGTTTTAACTTTTGCCTTTAAGTCAAATTTTACATCTGTGCATGAAGAGAGCTCAACCTTAAAGTTGCAAATTTCCAACAGGAACAAACAAAGGATTTACAGAGAATCATCCAAATTTAATGGAAAATTCTCATCCCTACTTGACATTTCTCAAACTTTAGCATAAAGAATTGTTTGACAAACTTTGCACTGCTGAGGTTTAGTTATTTTGCTAGGGCTGTTGTCATTGAGGCTTGGGATTTTCCAAGAACGATAATGCTTTCCATGGCAATATTATAACTGGTGTAGATACTTGGTTATGCAAATGCACTCCAGACACGCAACAAGATTGGATGACATGGAAACATCCTTCATTGTCAAAAGCAAGCGAGTTCCAAGTCATTATGTCTGCAAAGAAGGTAATGGCAACAATTTTCTGGCATAGCTATGGTTTATTTTTTTATTGGAGCCAGGGCAGACTGTCAAAACCTTGAGAAACTTAGAATGCAATTTGCTGACGAAACCCGGGATGATTCACAAAAGGGATGAAGTTTGAGAGTTTTAAAAAATCTGATTAGCATCTGTTGGAAATCTGAAGTGCCACCTTGAAAGACAATGCTTTGACAAAGATGAAGTATTCATTGACTAAGTGAGGAAATGGCTGTAGTCTCTTCATGTGAATTTTGTTTGAGGACAGTATCTATTCCTCAGAGCATCATTGGGAGAGATGTTTAGAAAGCCCACAAGCATAATGAAAAATGACTGAGATGTTTAGATACAAGACCATACAACAATGGTTTTAATATATTCAAAATTATGCATTTTATCTTTACTTTTGTAGTTTATTCTAAAAAAGCTCTTGCATCATAGTGATGATTATCAGATTGTATTTTACGCTCTATGTAGAGAGATTAATCATATATAAAATGATTTGCGAGTCATGAATCAGAACTTTGATTTGACAAACAAACGTTTGAAAGTGGTAAATAAATTTCTCTTTACCCTCCTCCTTGCAAAATTGAAAAAAAATAATGTTAAACTTCACATCACACTTCTTTCACAAGCATAACCAAAGTAGAATGCCCTACATGCCAATAGATGAAAAAGTGAGTATGATGACTTTAGATTCTTTTAGACAACATGGAAGAGATACATGCCTTCACTTCACACTCTTTTGAAAATTTCCCTGATTAACTCAATTAAACTTTTCAATATTCACAAAACAATGGAAAGGAAAAAATTAATGATTTCAGTTCATAGAAGGATTTGTGTAAAATTTTAAAGCATAAATCACAATCAAAGGTTTAATTAACTCCATGAAATGAAAAGGCTTTGGAGTTACACTGCATTTTCTATCTCTGAGTACTGAAGGCTGAGCTGAAATATGCACTGACTTTTGAACCTTTGCTGATCTCTGCATATTTTCTTTGACTGACCCTATCAAGTTGACTACCAACCTGGGAGGTTGCCATCAACAACATGGAGGCTAAGACAGTGATGAAGTTGGTCCCCCAGTACCACAATATGGCCACAGCCAAAGCTTCAATGACAATGATGTGAAGAAAGTTCCACACATAAAACCATGGCTCTGGTTCCATCCAGCCATTGGTGTCTACAAACTGTCTTAATTTGCGAAAGTCCTCTTGTATGCTGGACTGAGAGTGGGAAAATGAGAAAAAGATATTGCCGAGGTCAAAATTTGTGCAAAAGATACAGGTATAACATAAATGTATATACTAAATAAAATAAGACCGCTTAATAGGTTCCAAATGTTCAAAGACAGACAAAAAGAAAGTTAATTATGGTAAATAATCATTGTGTGATTGCAAAGCAAGTAATCACAATGAGAATAAGTTAAAAATCATAAAATTATACAAGTTATAAATACATCCAACATGAGCTTAAAATGAAGTGAGACAGCCAGGTCTACGCTAAGGAGATTCCGATAATTCAATAAACATTACTTCCTTACCCCCAAAGTTCAAAAGGTCTAATTGGAAGCAATTAAACTTTACTTTTGTGAGCTAAATGAACAAGGGATAGAAGGAACAATGAATCTTTAGGAAGAGTCTGTCTAGACTAAGGGTTGAAAATTTTCTAGAAAAAAAATTTACTTTACAAAACTTCAAATCTTTGTCTTAAGCAACTAACCTAAAGCTTAGCATCTTACACCTATATACTGTATTAATAATTAAATGAATAAAAATAAAGGCAGAAGCTAAATAATGGCACACTATTTTCACCTGAGGAGCGTCTAAAATGTCACCAACGTATATAGACTTCAAATATTTGCTGACTTTTTCTTTGTCATTATGAAAAGCAGTCCATGCATCCTGGTGAAAAAAATATATTGAAAAAAAAAAACCTGACATAAAATTGCTATATTTTTTTTTACAAAAAAATTCCCAACTGATGAGGCAGAAACAATTTTTTTTTTAATGGGCTGCTAGCTCATTAAGAGGGAAAAAATGGAATTAGAATAAAGATAGTTCCATTTGAGTTTGCTGCAATTTAGTATTAAAAATAAATTAACAATAAAAAAAAAATTTAAAAAAAAATGGAAGATTTTATATAGTAATAGAAGAAAATATCTTCAAAGTTGTTGCATTCAAGCTAAACTATTATCTTCAAATTGAAGCCTCAAAATTATGAAACAAATAAAAAGTCTGGATGATTATTCAAATGACTGTCTATAAAAGCAACTTACAGTGGCATCTTCACCAGCAAAATGATTGAGTATCTTAGCACCACCTGGGTGCCTCTTTGCAAATTCAGTTATGTCATATGCTTTGCGATTTATCATGAGCCATTGATCGTCTTTCTTATTATGTTTGCTGAACTCCTCAAATGTTATCTGGCGGGGCCCAATATGGGACACACCATTTGCAGCTTTAGCTCCTTTTCCCATTTTGTCGACTCAAGCAACTGTAAGAGATGAAAAAGAATATATAATCAAGCGTGACAACTTTTAGCCTAAAACTTTTTTCAAACTTGGAGTATAGGTAAAAACAATGTAGGATAATTTACAGTGGCAAAATGATTGAGTATCTCAGCACCATATGTGGGTGCTATATTGTGAATTCTATAGTATTACATTAGACAATGGAATGTTTTGACACCAACAAAATGATCTTGCGGGAATTAAATCAAAACAAAAAACTCAGTTTCCTTGTACATCCTTTTAATTTATTACTTGGCAGCAACCATTGCGGGAAAAAAAAAGGAATAAAAGACCCCATGATGTTCTGAAATAGAAATTACAGTAGCATATGACAAGTTAGTTTACTCATTTGTTATAACAAATGAAAAATTCAAAAAAAGCTACTTGTCTAAGAATTTAAGACGCAACTAACATTCACAAGTATCAATCTCAGCATAAGGCAGATTTCACGATAAAGAGCAGGAAGTCAGTGCATATGTTCAAATTAGTTTAAATTGCTTATGTAAAGTTATTGTTGTATTTTTTGTTGTTCACATTATTTGTTATATGTTCAATAAACAAGGAAATCAAGGAAACTGGTCTTGTTTGTGTTTATTGTGTGAAAATTAACTTTGAAGTGGTGCGAACATAAGTATCCTGACTTATCATGACTCCCAAGGTTTAGTGGTCCTATTGATCTCATGTTTTATGCGAGAAACTGAAAAGTAGTTTTTAATTTTGGTTGTCCATCTGAACAAAACACTTTTTACACCTAATATCAAAGGAAAAAAATAAGCATAGAAGCGATTTTTACGAGGTGCCGATCATCTAAAGTCGAGGTTGATCTCAGACCATGTAAGTCAGTGGGAGGGGAATGCAGGAGACATGTGCGTGCATGTATTGCCTCAATGTGCGTCTGAAAAATGAAGTCCTCAACGAGACTATGTCGTCTAACCTTGAGGACTTCAGGATGCCGCCAGAGACAAAAATGCTGGATCCGCTCCTGTGTGAGAAGACGGACAGTGGCTGGCACCAACCCCTCTGTTTGGAAGGTAAGTCTTTTTTAAAGCATTTTGAATCTCTCTTTTTTTAATTACACTTCCATTACTAGATACTCATTAACAATAAATTGTTCTTAATGTCAATTTATTTGCAGGCAAATATGTGACTTGTGGCAGTCCAGCAGAGTATATCGGCAGCAAGTTCCAGCGATATATGGACTCACAGGTGGTGAACTGGCAGCATTGGGAGCGTGTGAGCCAGGATGGTCGTACCAGGCTAGAGCTCGTCTTTAAGTCGGGGAAACTGAGGTTATTTTAAATACATTGAAACAGAAATAACACCATATTTTCTACATTACCGCCTTCTATCTGTTGAAATTCATTTTTTCTTTTGGTATTGTTGTATTTCATCTTGTGAGAGGATTTATCTTTTCTCTATTTAAAGGGACCTGCTTAAGGAGTTCATCGAGAAAGACAAAATGCAGCCACCCCAGGGATCCACGTTCATGCGCCACCTGCACACCTTCCTCTGGCAGTACAGCCAATATTCCCTGCTAAAGGGTTCGCTGCAAGAAGACGAGGCTGTCATGGTGATGGACTTTGCAGAAAACCTCAAAGTCTCTTATGCAGTGGAGGTGAGATTAATTAATAAAACAATACAGAGCTTTCCATATTATTCTATCGCCAATGCTAAACAATTCAATATGCATATAATAACATACACTAAAATAGTGTCTATGATTAAAAATAGTTCCGTTATGAGAATACCCAACAAGAAAATGTTCTTAATTATGTGTCAAAATTTTCATTTTTTCATTCTAGGTCAAGAGTGCTCATTTTGGAAAGGCACAGATCACAATGCACCCAACTGTGTGCTTCTACAAGGTGGGAGAAGTGCAGATGAGGCACAGCATGGTATTTCTGTCGGATGATATTTGCCATGACTACCATGCAGTGCACCACTTTACTCTCGCATCAATTGAAGCACTGGCAAAAGCTGCTCCCTTGGTGCAGAGAGTATACATATTTAGTGATGGCTGTGCAGGGCAGTATAAAGGAAAGGGAACATTCGCAGACCTCAGCCTTTATACAGGTAATATGTTGTGTACAGCTGATGTTAGGTCCACATTATTTTTATTTTCTTGCTTGATGCCTTATGAAAGAAATACAAACATCCTTAGAAGCACTTCTTTCATGCATCCATTTCTTTGGTTGTTTTTCTTCCTCAAAGGAAAGAGAATTCAGTGGGTGTTTTTTGGCTTGGAGCATGGAAAAGGAGAGGCAGACAGGGAGACGGGTGTAATCAACAGGGCATTGGATCGAGCTGTCTCCTCAGACAGGCTAATTGTCAGAAATGCAGAGGACCTGCACACCTGGTGCAGCAAGGAACTGACAAGGAAAGAACAGTCCTCATTGAGGGACTTATTCCTTGTACCAAGGGAGGAGAAAATCAGAGATCGTCCTCAGACTGATGTTGTCACCATCCCTGGGACAAGACGCATACATCAGGCTGAGAGGGTCTATGATTATATTATCTGCACCAGGATATTAGCCTGTTTCTGCCAGGCCTGCAGGAGGGACAGCGATTCATGCCCAAATCAGGCATATGTTGGCATGTACACTGTGCATAAACTCTAAAGCAGATGAGCAAATCTTTTATCTTGTCAAAGCTTTTTTCTATGAATTACTTGCTCATTTATAGTGATTGTAAGTGTGCATAAACATTACAACTTGAGATGCGTGTATGAAATGAAACTTCTCTAAGTTTAAGCCTATGTTTTATGTGCTTTACAGTCACTTTACTCTAGATGATGCCTTTTTAGAGGATGATGCAGTTGAAAGTACCTCAACCCAAGAGCCACCACAGATCTCTCCTGCAAATGACCCTAAGGTTGGAGATTTTGTCTCGGTGAAGTACACCTTGGGCAAAAAACAACTTATATACAATGCAATTGTAAGTTTCAGCTTTTCCTTGCATTTTTTTTAATCTAAAAGGTTTTTTAATTTAAGATTGATGTATGGCAACTTAATTTTCAAACCTTTGTGGTCAACATGCTTGCACTAAATGTTTTTCTTTTTAAGCAATTCTGCTGATCTAGTTTCATGAATTTAAGTAGCTTTCTTGTTAAGTTTTATTTAAATAACACCTATCTATTTTTCAATTTTGAAAAAGAATATAACATTTCACCCATATTTAATATTAATTATTGTTTTGCAGGTGATCGAGCCCTGTCAGCCACTGGACGACCGTGAATTAATGGTGTCCTTCCTTAAAGGACAAGGCACATACTTTGTTTTCCCTGAAAAGAAGGAGGTGTGCTTTGTTGGAAAGGAGGTGGTGGTCGCTATTCTCCAGCTGCCTCTCATTGACAACAGAAGGCGGCATTTTTTTTAATTCAATGTGGAGAGACGTTTTATTCCTATCTTTTTTTTTCTTTGAGTTTCAGTCTTTCTGCAAACATCAAAGCTATTATAATAAATATTGATATTTGATAATTTTTGTTAAATTTAAATGTATAAATTTATGTAAGTCAACGTGTTTGGAAAATTGTTTTCAGAGGTGAAATTTTTTTTTTACAACAAGACATTTGTTAGAAATGTTTTGATTTTACTTATATAAAACCTTGTACTTGTGAAATATTTAATGTGAGTGTTAGTGGCAGCTCTTGTGATACTTTAATTACTTAATTTGAAGTGTGGTGATCAGTTATTAATCAAGTTTTCCTCAATCACGGATATAACACATGTTCAACGTAAGAGTGATTTAAGCCATAATATTTTTTTTTCTGCTGTCTTTCTAACTTAGATATTTAGAATCCCCATGAAAATACCTTCATTTTGATATATAACACATCCTATTTGGAGCAAAATTAAAAAAATTCTGGAGTTCCCCCTGCCCTTATCGTGAAATCAGCCATACCCATTTGAAACATTAAGGACAAAATTTTAAAATAATTTTACATGTAGGCTTGGTGTTAGAATGCCCGTTATTAAAAAGGGTGTCAGTTTATCCCTTAGGTCTGGTGAAATAATGATTAATCCAAAACCAATGCAGAAAATTCACATTCATTAAGCTCAGTTTTTTTTTTTTATAGATTTAAAATACTTTGTTTCATAATAACCCCAAATAAACTAGCACACAAGAGAATCCCTGACAGATGAATTTATCATATGAACAATTCTAGGAGATGGAGAATTTTATTTTTCAAAATTAGCAAAGTCAAAAACATGCTGCTCAATTTAAAAAAAAATAATCTCATTCTTCTCCATTTTTCATTATGATGCATAATACAGGCTTAATTGTTTTTATTGAAATATTTTTTAAAAGTTGTTTCTTTTTAGATATCTGAGAAATGAACATGAAGAGGTTGGATGCGAGAGTGAGTGAGTGAGTGAGTGGGAGAGAGAGAGAGAGAGAGAGAGAGAGAGAGAGAGAGAGAGAGAGAAAGAGAGAGACAGACAGACAGACAGAGAGAGAGAGAGAGAGAGAGAGAGAGAGAGAGAGAGAGAGAGAGAGAGAGAGAGAGAGAGAGAGAGAGAGAGAGAGAGAGAGAGAGAGAGAGAGAGGGAGAGACAGAGAGACAGACAGAGAGAGAGAGAGATGTAGATGAATTGAGAATTAGAAAAAGATTTTCTAATAAAAATGATGTATTCTTCCAAGCACATGTTGAGGAGATAGCAGGTATTATATAGTTTGGTGTAACTTTAAAAACCACACGATTTAATTCTGTTCAGTTTTGTATAGAGTCAGTTATCATTTTTTTCAATAAAAAACCATCACATAAAATACTGGTGTTTCCGAGTGGTTGTTTTTACAAAGTGGTCAACTATATTCGTAAAACACACATTTTTTTTTCCTCATCTTACAGTAGCCTTTCACTTAAAAACGGAACTAACAGAAAGCATATTCCTTTTCAATCAAATCTTTAACATGTTTTTGCAGATGTTACAGAAAATTGTGTCATAGTAACATCTGGAAACACAAAATGCTCATTAATCAATTTTTAGAACCCTAATCAAGACTGTAGACGCACTAGACTGTAACTCTTAACAAGTAATCATATGCTGTCAGCTTAAAAGTAAATCAAAATAATTTTAAAAGCTGCAAACAAAAAGTTCTGGATGAAGCTTTTCTGGATGTTACAATGACACAAATTGAATCCATTTACTACCATAAATTAAGAGCCGTTTTATTCAACTATCATGCTTTAATTTATATATATATATATATATATATATATGGAGAGAGAGAGAGAGAGAGAGAGATCTATATATTTGTATTTGAACAGCATATCAAATTCATTAAAAAAAAAGTTTTAAAGCATAGCCGTGATATCCATGATTTAGCCTTAATATTAGATCTATCCGTCTTATGTACTAAAGTGATTGCCGCTTTTTCGATTGATACCTCCAAGCTTCTTTGCCATTGTGTGCCGTCTTAGTACATCGATTACAATTTTATATCTGTTACTGTTACAGGGTAGTTTAAATCAACTTATGCAGCATACCATTTTAATTAAAATTGGCCTAGATAATTTTATCAGACCTTAAAATATTCAAAGTCACCAAAATAAATTTCATCGATTCCAAGACGGCAGACAAAGATGAAGGAGCCTGGAGCAGCAAATGATAAAGCACCAATTTATTTTCTTTTCAAAACTTTGCTTGTATTCTAGACCTACGACAATGAGAACAAATCTAGACCTAAACGTAGAACTAAAGTAATTAATGGCCATATTTCACTTGCTGTATCACGGAAAAGCTAGACTCTTAGATCTAGATCGATCCAAAATGATGTGGTACCAGTAGAAAACCTACTTTGCATGGGTCTTTAACTTGCAGGACCTTCAGAATCAATTCTGTTTCTAGTATCTAGATGGACTGCAATCAAATGTACTGAGTCCGTTTGAGTTGAGGCACACTTGGTCCAAATTAGCTCTAATTCTAGGACTTCAGTTTCATGATGACAAAGTCAGCTGTTGGAGACAAGAGTGGCACCGGCGGCGTAGCCACAACAAACGTTGAAGCTTTCATAACACGGAAATCATGTTTTGACCTGTGTTCCGGTGATTGAAAATATGAAAAACTTGGACGAGAATAGATTTCTGTTCTTAAATAAAATTAAATGTGACAACAAGAATTCTTCTTCTTCTTCTTCTTCTTCTTCTTCTTCTTCTTCTTCTTCTTCTTCTTCTTCTTCTTCTTCTTCTTCTTCTCCTTCTTCTTCTTACTCTTCACCTCTTTATTTCTTTCTTGCTTTCTACCCTTTCCTCTTCCCCTGTCTGCTTGTCTGTCCGTCCGCCTGCCTGCCTCTCTCTCTCTCTCTCTCTCTCTCTCTCTCTCTCTCTCTCTCTCTCTCTCTCTCTCTCTCTCTCTCTCTCTCTCTCTCTCTCTCTCTCTCTCTCTCTCTCTCTCTCTCTCTCTCTCTCTCTCTCTCTCTCTCTTTCACGCTTTATTATATTAAATTTGTCTTCCTACCTCTCTGCAAACGGATCAAGAAAACAAAAGAGAAATATGATTTTGAAAGGCAATGTGACATAGAGAATGTAAAAGACAAACCTACAGCACTTGATCAATAGGGATTTGAAACAATCATAAATCGGGTTATTTACTTGTTTTACATCTCATAGCATTGACCTTTAAATACATAGAATTTTTAATTTATTTTGGCATCATGTCATTTGTAAATGAAACGTGCACGTGTTTTTTTTTTTTTATCTAGATTTGTTATGTACTAAAAAGAAAACAATATTATCTTGACTATACTTAGGCTGACTCTTTTAGTCTAGTCTAGGTGCTAGCAGCTGTTCAAATGTCTTGATAAGCGCCTTGTCCATATTTTTCTTCCCGTCACCCTCGTAACAAGTGAATCGGTTGTAAAATAATAGATGTACACTGTAGATCATTGAAATTTCCCCAGCTCCATCTCTTTCAGTGTTGTGTGTGTGAGAGTGCAGTGAGTATCGTGTAAACTGTGATTGTGACCAGAGTAACACAGAGTATCGGTACATAATGTATCCCTCTGCTATAATTGAGAAAGCCAGGGCCTCTAGACTGCTCTGGCTTAAGATAAGATTTCTTTTAAAGCATTCATTCACCGAGCATCAGAGAGTATTATTACATCTATATTTTAACATTTCCCCTTATAACTACAATTCAACTGTGATCATGGCCATGAAGAGAGGAAAAAAAAAAACCTTTCCATTGAGGACAAGATTAAACTTCTCGACAATGTTGAAAGGAAAGTTTTGATGAAGAAGGGAATAAAAGCCGAGTTTGGAATTCCTTACAACATGTTACCATGTTCCCCCTCCTCCCACCCCCACCCCCAATTAAAAAAAAAACAAAAACAAAACAAAACACAAACACAAACACCCCCCCCCCCTTAAAATTGAATAAATAATTATTAAAATCACTAATTAAATAAAATATTAAATTAAAAAAAAATCCTTATGTCTTTATAACGGGACCTAGGAACAATGTCCGCCTTACTAACTTTATAGCACGTGAATGATATTACAAAACAAAACAGTTACTGTAGAGCGAGTAGCAATAGATCTAGATATCTAGGTACTCTAGGCCTACCTCGAGAAATTATCCAGAATCGCAATGTAGATCTAGACCAACGTTCATGCACTGTGCACACTTGCTTGATTTGTCAGGCCTAATTATAATACAATCGCCTCCGCAATTTAGGTGAAAAGAACAGGCACACCAAAACATTCTTCTTCTTCTTCTTCTTCTTCTTCTTCTTCTTCTTCTTCTTCTTCTTCTTCTTCTTCTTCTTCTTCTTCTTCTTCTTCTTCTTCTTCTTCTTCTTCTTCTTACTGCCATCATCAGCACCACCACCACCATCATCATCATCAGCATTATTATTATTATTATTATTACTATTATTATTATTATTATTATTATTATTATTATTATTATTATTATTATTATTATTATTATTATTATTATTATTATTATTATTATAGGTGTTGTTGTTGCTGTTGTTGTTGTTGTGTGTTCATATTAAATATAAATTTTATACCCTCATTTTAAAACCTATCGGCAACAGAAATCGTAAAAAAAGCCACAGTGACGGAGTCAAGTTTTTCTGTCTCATAGCCTATTTAGATGACTGATTTTAGACCAATATGTTTACTTTATAGTGAGACAGGAAGAGAGAAAATAAGAGAGAGAGAGAGAGAGAGAGAGAGAGAGAGAGAGAGAGAGAGAGAGAGAGAGAGAGAGAGAGAGACAGACAGACAGACAGACAGACAGACAGACAGAGACAGATAGACAGACAGACAGACAGAGAATTTCAGGATTTCCTTCAACTTTCCGACTTTTTATTTTTTAAATCCTAATCTATCTTCTCAGATTACCGGTTCATATTTTAAGGGAAACAAAATATATCTTTTGAACACATTTATGGAAAAAAAAGAAGAAGAAGAGCACAATGATTACGACCAAATTGAAATCTAGAAAGACAAGTGTGTACAGATAGAAATGACACTAAGGGCTTGGACATTCACGTCTGCATCGATTATTCTGATAGAAATAATAAAAGGGAGTAACAAAAATAAAATTATATTTCATAAATTCACACACATATTCACACATACACAAACATAAATACCGACGCATGTGAATATTATATACAAAATTTATATTTCAGTTTAACAAAATAAAAATATAACCAGCGCAAATTGAACATCCTCTGCATGATAACAAAAGCTAACTAAATTAAAAACAAGGAAACAAAAAGAATAAAAAATAAATGATTCGAATATATCTTTTATTCTGCAGGTATTAAGAACGTAAGTCCATTAATGTTTTTCTCTCAGTGAAATTTTAACCCGAAGATCGTTTTAGGTTGAACCCTCTTAATGTGGTCGAAACAAACTATCAGAAAAAAGGCGATGGATAGCCTGAAAAAGAGGAGGGTTTTGATTGTACATGATTTTATGTCTCGCTTTTTTATGAGTCCAAACATAAGCAGGGACGGCTGTTTAGCAAATAGATGGATACGCAGAGAAAATTAAGGTCAAATTTTAATCGACCCCTCTGTGTTCTCCAAGTATTCTTTGATACAATTAGATTGACAAATAATCACTCAGAATAATATGAAAGTGTCAGGGTTCTTTGAGCCTGCTCGTTATGTTAGACATATTATTAGTCAGGTAAAAAAAAAAATTCATTGAAACCGATATTAAAAGAATGCAAGCTATTCGTTTAGAAAATATGGTTCGCCATAATATCCCTTTTGTAAGTGGACATAAAAAAATATAGGTCAGGATCTTTCAAATATAAGATGACACGATGAAATCATGATAATTATTTTAGCGTTTTACTTCTCCTTTTTTAGAAAATAATAAACTCTATTATGTTTGGTGTAGCGTTTTAGTTATTGGCGAAGTATTTTCCTTATCCTAAATACAGTAATTAAAACATGCGCAACGGTTATCGCAAAACAAAACTTTAGAACCATGCCGCACACTGTCAAGAAGAAGCCTCTGTCATGTACTTTGTGTTCACTTAACAGCTCGTAATATTTTATGACGATTATGTAGCACAACGAGCTGTAATTTTTTACACAAACTTACAAAAAAATCCTTGATCAACCTAATCTTTATTTCTTTCAGCAGAGAACAGCATTCAAATGAATAATTATGTGGTAAGAACAATAAGCACGATTATTTGAATCTTTTTGTAGGCCTAAATTGTGTTTTGGTGAAAAAAAAACCCAATACGATTTAAAACGATTGTTTTATGTCAAGGACGGCGTTGCGAAATCGAAGCAGCATCGACGCTTGTAAAAGCACTTAGTCATCTGGGCTTGCCAAACATCATCGATTTATTTGCTTTGCTCATCTGCAAGCCAGTTTGTCCAGTCGCCGACAATACCTGGTGTGTAGTAATTATTATGAAGTTGATAACAATAAAATTAGAGAAGAAAAAAAACCAATGAGATGATAAAAATAGTGATGTGTCTGATAACGCTGAAACAGTTGATGGCAGTGACACTAACATGTACAAAATTTCGATAATTTGCAACAAGTAGGCCTATTTATATCTAAGTATCAATTAAGGTCATAGTTCAAGATCGAGTTATCTCGATCGATTTTTTTTTTTCTAAAAAATTTAGAAACATAGACATGCCGCAGATCTAAAAATTAAAAAAAAAAGTTCTTGTGGGTAAAAAATTGGAAACAAGGATAGTATTCTATATTCCTTAAAAATATTAATCTCAGGAAATCATATAATTAAGCTGGACCATTAAAAGAGATTTTAAGATTCACAAGGAAAGTTAACACAGCAATCTCTAAAAACATTTATGCTGATATATAATAATTATATAATAAATATGCTCAGAGATGATTTTTCTTTTTTAAAGCGACACAAATAGAAGTTATAGTAATATTCTTTAACAAAAAAAGATCATCCTAATGCTTATGATATTTTTGTGAGAGTTCTCCTGCCTATGTATTTCAACTTGTGAACTCGCATTTCCTTTGAGTTAGGCCAGGTGTAAACTGTCTCGGATATTGTCTAAAATTATAAGGGGGGAGGGGGATCATTGATGTTATTGTACAGTTCGCATTACTCGTTAAAATTCTGATTCGGTTAGTTGCAGGTGACATATATATAGTTACACTTGTTGTTTGAGAACCACGGTTTGTCTTTCGGGAAGATATTGCAGTTTCAGCAAAAAAAAAAAAGAAAAAAAGTTCATAAGTTTAATCTAATAAATACACGCATGCCAGCTTTTAAATCTGAAAAATACATGCAAAATTGAAAATAGTTGGTGCTTAACACAGCACTGACCAGACTTTCTTAAATGGATGTACCATCTGGCGATTGTGGGTTTTTCTCTTATAGATGTAAAAAGAGGAAACTTAATATCTGAATATGTCAGGAGTAGAGTCGTAAGAAGCAGGGCTGAATGGGGTAAAAAAAAAACCTTAAGACATACGCATACTAGGGTTTCACGCTTTCGTGTAACGTCAGCAATGAATGATTTTGTGTGTGTGTGTGTGTGTGTGTGTGAGTGTGTATTAACGTATCGTGCTACAACGCGCTAAGCTTATCTGATTATTCTTATGAGCAGTCTAAAAAGTCTTTTTCTCTTTAAAAAAGATAAATAAAACAAAAAAAAAAAAAAAAAAAAACAATAAAAAATTCGCTCTATTTTACCTTTACGATATATCTTGCCGAGTGTTTTGTTTTGGGTTTTTCTAACTGTTTGTAAATTTTCGAAATCGCAGGCTTTAATGACTTCCCCAGCAAACGTGTGAGTGACGGGAATCTGCAAGAAATGTGCAAGATTTATGATGCATTCCTTCGGCCGCTCTCGAAGATCCTCGTAAGTCAGCGGGAAGATTGGGTTATTGGGCATTGTTTTCATGATCGAATCCCTCTCAAGGATGTAGTTGAAATAATCCCCGTATTCTAAACGTTCTTCCATAAACAATCGTAAATTGTCTGAAAAATTCCCTGTATAGCCGTACAACTCGGCCATACTTGTATGATGGTTGTAGTTGGAAACCACCGTGTCCTTCGGGTTACTGAACATGAGAACAATTTTTTTTTTCTCTTTACCTCCCTGGACAATTGATCGTTTAACAGGTAAGAATTGATTACTCTTGGCGAAGGCAACGAGTCGAAGAGGACATGTGGCAGCCCTTCTATCATGCCGTCCAAGTCTTTGCCATAGCGCGTGAATTGCGGCTGTTTGTTCACTAGCGAGTGGAGAGTCTCGTGCGCCCAGTGGGCACCAGCCTTTGGGTAACTACACAACGAAATGTCCGTTTGTCTGATACGCATATCATTCACGAATGGTAACAGGAACTGGCGGCCGACAGGATACGTTCTGTTGTTCCAGCGAGACACGGTCAGAACCTTGTCGGGCGCGTCGATGATCTCCTCTACATGTGAGAACTGCCGTGGACCGTAACTAAGTAGCCTTGAGAGTATGTAAGGTAGCAAAACGATACAAAATAATACACTAGCCTCGACTCAACGATAAGCTCATACGCATAGGTTGACAGTGCCTTTATCACAGTTTTAAAGCGAGACATTTTAACAAAGAGAAACAATATCTGTGCCAAGTAAAATAAGCTTCAATCTCAAGAAATGTCTCCTTCACAAAAATGAAATTAGAGTAGGTTTACACTACCAACTCATAGTTGTCCCGCGTTTAGACCATAATGTCCTCAGGAAATGTTTCATCTAACCAACTAAATGCACCCATACCCTTGAAACGTGCAATGTCTAAAAAAAAAAGAAATATCTCAAGCACTTCATATATGTCTTCGTTCTCAAGTAAATACCGATATGGACAAGCAGAGTTGAATAGAGAAGCGCATTTTATTGCTTTGGTAAAAATGAATGTTAATGATATAAATTATAGGTAATTATTATACGCAACAGTGATAACTCAAGCAATTATTATGTTATTAGGTAGACGTAGCTCAAGCTATTCATAAGGATGCTAGGCCAAATCCGTAAGTGTTTTTTATTAGGACAATGGACCCCTTCACGACTCTCCCTCTCTCTCTTGTCCTGTCTCCGTGTTCCTCCAACCGTCTCGGGATTTCATTGGCGAAGACCTGAGTGCGTCATTGGCGAGGTCACCTTTGTAAATTTTATAATTTTTTTAAAACTATCAACTAACCTTTAACTTTAAAAATAAATTACTTTGTCTATCTTTGCGTTTCGCGCATAAAATATTCCAGGGTTTCTATGTATCTGTCTATATATATATATATATATATATATATATATATATATATATCATTCGATCTATTTATCTATCTATCTATCTATCTATCTATCTATCTATCTATCTATCTATCTATCTATCTATCTATCTATCTATCTATCTGTATCTCTCTCTAAATATCTATATCTATATCAATATCTCTCTCTCTCTCTCTCTCTCTCTATATATATATATGTATATATAATTATATTATATGTAATATTATTATGTATTATATACATATGTATAAAGATGTGTTACTTGTTTAATTTAATACACGATTACTTATTTTTAGCTCGTTTGTCCTTTCTTCTTTCTTTATCTACTTCCTTATCATCCTAACCATCTTTGCCCCTTTCTATGTTAATCTTTAGAAAATGTTGTTTTCCTTACTACTTATGAATGAATTTATTTCCTAAGTAGAATGAAAGCTTTATTACATCTAGACAAAATGACCTTAAAGTTTTATAGCGACGAAAAAAATTTAAGTGATGTATATATGCTTGTAACTAAGTACGTAATGATATCTTTCTCTGTTCAATGAAGTTCTGTGTGCGTAGATTAGAAAGAAAACGGTCGTGATTGGGAGATGAACAATAGTAAAAAGTCAGATGGGAAGATAGAAAAAGATGGGGTAGGAACAGAAAGAGAGAGGAAGAAAGAACCACACACGCACACACACATACAGAAAGAGAGAGGGAGAGAGAGTGGGAGAAAGAGAGAGAGAGAGAGAGAGAGAGAGAGAGAGAGAGAGAGAGAGAGAGAGAGAGAGAGAGAGAGAGAGAGATGGAGGGAGAGAGGGGGGGGGAGTGTTCGTTAATGTGATCCACTCATTTTCTGGAAACTTTCTGTCTTTTTGTAAAGCCAAGCTGAAATGAATAGACTAAGCATTTAAGCATGTCTATTTTTATTCCTCCCCTCCTTCTCTCTTTGTTTATTATACATTTCTCAACATTGTAACAAGTACACATTACAAAGAACACGTCTGGCAACTCACAACCCACCAGATGATTGTATGAGTTAATAACAGCCTTGACCTAAAGACATCAATAATGTCACATCTCCCTAGAATCGCAGAATTGGCATCTCCCGTGTGAGGCGACTTGTCTTATTGTCAATTGCCTGTTTTCCGTTTGCAACAAGAATTTTTACCCATTAAACGTGGTTAAATTTTTTCCGACGTATTTAGTCACGCTAGTTTTTAGATAAAAGTATTCAAGTTGATAGGTCTTCTTAATCATAGTCTTCATTGTCATTTTTGTTTTATGGATGATTTTGGTTATTAAATTTTGTTACTCTATGATAAGGGTATGTTTTAGTCACAGCATTAATACGGATTATTGTACAATAACCACCCATTAAATATATACAAATGTAGATGCATTGCCATTGTTCGACTTTTGAGAGTCACAACAAGGATTTTTTACCCATTAATCCTTTCCCTGACAACTGGGTATAATCGACACGTCAGTTTTGAAAGTGAGCTATCATTCCGGTTTGCTCGATTTGATTTTCATCAAACTTTAACCCTCAGTTTCCTCGAAAGGAGTTATGTAAATTATGCAAATTCATCATTTATGTTTATTTGATCGTTTTGTTCGACTTTTAAAATTTTGCATCATTGTACAACTGGGTGTAAAACACCCTACTCTGTTTTTCTACTATTCCTGTCAACTGGGTGTGTCACATCCAAACACCATTTACATGTGAAAAGAAATTAAAAACAATCACAGGTTGAATGTTTTAACAAGATTCAAGTAGTTTAATTTTAAAATGTGATAACGCTCCAAATTCAACATTCCAAACCCACAACAATGATCAGATCAACAGCAAAGAGAAACAATACACTACTAAATGTCAGCCAATAGCCACAATCATTGTGGACACTCGTCCTCTGCTTCCGTTACTTTTATACCGGCGTACCATGAACATTACGGGGCAGTTGTCAAACTGAACGAACGTTAGAACAAACGTTCATGTTATGAATCAGAAAAATGTTTTGCAAGGAACTATTACATGCTCTTGAGAGATGTGACGGTCGTATGTGGTGAAGGTTGTCCTGGTCTTTCGATCCTTGCTGGCAGGGCAGAGAGAGTAGATCGGTTTAGGGCGCTGAAATGTTAAAGTTTGGTTTTGGGTTGCGTACGTCAAGGAATGAAGAGATATTTTGCTTATACAGCGATCTCACGGGTAGGTAAGATTGGCTGGCATTTGGTCAAAGGCAATGCGAGGGCTTTTCCAATCCATTTGTTGAAACTCTTGGATCCTCATGTGCAAGTGTGTCTATAGGAGGATTGCCCTTGATGCGATGATAGAAAAGATCAAGGCATTGAGAAAGCTCGCCAAGGGCCAGCGTTTTGTTTTCCTCCAGTCCTGGTAGTGAACGATCTACCCATCTGATCCATACCGTCTACACCCCCTTTAATTTGGTTGTACTTCAGGACGATCTCTGGCTTTTTTGTGGTGTCGCTAACTTCAGCGTCACTGTGCATCGTGCTAAGAAGCACAATATTTTTCTTCCGCTAACTCTGACACTCTACTAAAGTTGTGTTTGATGTCTGAAGATAAAATTTGGACTCTTCCAAGGGGTGAGCTTTCTTTTGCTGAAACTCCATGGGCAGAAAGGTTTCGTTTCTTCTCACCGTTCCTACCACCGACAATTTGTGTTTGACCAATGCTTCCGCCAGTTTGGGGTCGGTGAAGTAGTTGTCACAGGTGATGTTGTGGCTCGTTTCTGTAAAATCTGATGACAGTGGTGTAACTAAAGTATATTGACAGCCACACTCATGCTTCTCCCTGTTGGCTATGCACTTATTTCTTTTCCAGACATGGAGCGGCTCTAAGTGGGTAATCTGTTTCAGAGTCATATGTCCAGAATATCTGAATCCCATATTTATCTGGTTTTGATGCCATGTATTGAATAAATTTGCAATGATCCTTATATCGAACCAGCTGTTCATCAATACTTATTTTTACCAACGGTATCATGGAAATAATCCATCAGGTTTCAAATCGGTGCAAATGCATCTTTTACTCGACATATGGATCTTGTTGTTGTGTCATCAATCGAATATGGTTGAGTAGACTGCTAAACCGTCCCAATCCAAGAGACAGATCGCTCAAGCGAGATTCCATCAACTGTGCGAATTAGGCATTCGACTGAAAGATCATTTTGTTTTAGAGCACCAGCGTGAAGCAAGCAGCCAATGACAGCTTCCATTTCTCTCTCATCTGTATCTTTCTAACCCTTTCCTTTTTTCTTTTTTGCCTTCGATGTTTGTGAATTAAACAGATTTATTTTATTATAATTATTATCATCATCATCATCATCATCATCAACAACGAATAAACTGAAAGCGTCAGCAGGGGACAGCACGTGTGTAGTAAAAGATGTTCTGGTTTTTTTCCCCCGAGACTTTCAGAATGTTTTTGCTTCGTGTTCAAACTTCAGGGACGGGCCTGCTCATCCACTGTAAACCAAGTGTCACATTCTTAAAAATTACTAAAGGCATTCCTAGTTTTATAGTGTTCGGGTGTATTACACTCAGTTAGCAGGGATCTGCTAGAAAAATAGTTGATATTTACTACACAAGTCTACGTGTGCTTCACTCACACAGTGCTGTCAGAAATATGATCTTAAATATCTTGTCAAGGAAAGAGTCAAAACTGGTTAAAACTTTTATTTATTCAGAGGCATTTTATTTAGATAAAAGCATTCAAGTTGATAGTTCTTTTCTATTATAATATTCATTTTCGGCCAAGGTAATTTCGTCACTATATGATAAGGGTATGTCTTAGACACAGAATTAATAAGTATTATTCTGCAATAAACTCCTATTTAATATATACAACTGTAGAAACATTGTCATTGTTCTACTGCCGACAGCTAAAACTTAAACCCATACGTTTTATAGTTAAACGACGAGGACATTTCGTCCATCATTGCAGATCTTCTAACGACTATCTGTAAGAGTTTATTTTCTACTCGTGTAAAATCAATTTGCTTGACACAATCTTAATTGAGAAAACTTCGAAATAGGATTCATGTGTAGATCTTGCACTTTGACAGAAAGGACATTTATATTCAATAATTAGCGAATATCCCATTTTATCATAACATGGTCCAGCATCAATAAACGTGATTGACAAACCAATGCAATAAGTCAATAAATTGGGCTGAAATTTTAGTGTTTTCTCATGGAAGGTAGGTTTGGTATTGTTATTATGTTAAATCTTCTTATGTTTCTTTCAGTATTTATATGCATATTTTGTAATGATAAATTTTCCACGTCCATATTGAATGAAATGATGGATTGCAAAATCAATATAATTTTTTTCTTTCTTCCTTTTTTTTTACTCAAAGGTAAAGAGGTATTTTGGTTAGGATATGAGGGTTTACTTGGAAACTATCAAATCGCAACCAATATAGCTTGCATACTTATATATGTCATGTATGTATGTACGTATGTGTGTGTGTATATATATTTATATATATATATATATATATATATATATAGGGACATTAATTTTTCTTCTTATATATCTATATTTACCTATATATATATATATATATATATATATATCTACACACACATACATTCATACATTTCATTAATGTTATTCCCCTAGGAAACTTTTTATTTGTTGTTTGAATATATTTCAATTATTTCACTTATAAGTAAGATATCACACTATCAAAAGATGTACAAGGTACAATCTTGACGATTCTCTCATTCGCTCATCGGTCTTTCTTCCAATGTATTTATTTTCTCCTCTTTTTTGTTCTCAAAATCATGACAGTAGAATCTTGCATAAACTTGTTCAAAGCATTACCGCTTTTAACATTTCCCTTCACTGTCTCACAATCATTCTTTCTTTTGCGCCCATTTATTACCCTCCTTCCTTCCGAAACACATTTCATTACATTCAAAATTCTATTCTATCCTTTTTCTACACTCTTCTTTACCTCTTCTAATCGTGGCTCTTAATTCTTTTTCAATTTTTTCTTCTTTCTTATCTATTTTTTATGTTAAAACCTGTCGTCTTTTTGAATATTGCTTTTACTTCTTTTGTTACCTTTGACCTGTTAGAAAATATTTTAATCGTTTTTTGTCTCTTACGATCTATTGCCTCTACACAAAATTAATTTAACTAAAAACACTGTTGTCAAATTCGTATTCTAACAGAGTATTCATTCAAAGTTGATACTTCTTGCCTATTACCTGCTTAATAAACTGAAAAAGAGGGTAGATGAAACGACCAAATTGCAACAAAATGAACAATTCATTTCACAATGTGAAAATCAGGCAACATCAAAATTGTTTTCTGGTTAATAAATTACTTTATTTGACATACCTTGTGCAATACCTCACAAATCATTTAGGGCAAAAATTACAATTATTGGTTTTTGTATAAATGTATTAATGCGAAAAGAAATAAGAATAAAAGGTATGAAGGGCATCAGAATGGATTTCAGCCTGTTATATTGTAAGACTAAGAGTAAAATTTCATTTCAGAGTAATTTGCTACCTAAAAAACCATGAGAAATTATTTTTGTTAATGTTTTCAAAGAATATAGAAGCATAGAAACACAAAATTATGCATAATACATAATTGCCTCTCAAAAATAAAGATTGCATATCTCCTATCAGGAGAAGCAGGTAAAAAAATTCCTCTTCAAGACATAAATTTAATTCTATCCTTGATGTGCAGAACTCTTAACTTATAAGTGAAATAATTGAAATATTTTCAAAGAACAAATAAAAAAGTTTCCTAGGGGAATAACATTCTTAATGTGCAGAATTCTTAACTTATAAGTGAAATAATTGAAATACATTCAAACAACAAAGAAAAAGTTTCCTAGGGGAATAACATTTTGATGTGTAGAACTCTTAACTTATATGTGAAATAATTGAAATATATTCAAACAACAAATAAAAAGTTTCCTAGGGGAATAACATTCTTGATGTGTAGCATTCTTAACTTATAAGTGAAATAATTGAAATATATTCAAACAGCAAATAAAAAGTTTCCTAGGGGAATAAAATTAACACCAAATAACAGCTGGATCAAATATGCGTTAAAAATATTGATTATGGAAAATTCATATCTTAAAAGAACCGTGGTAAAAGACTGGAAAGTTTATCCAGAAATGTTATGCTTAAAGATTGAGTACCAGACCTGCCACTCTCCTGGGAAGGAAAATCTGAATGATTTTCTCAAAAAATCTGAATCTGCCCAATAAAATCTGAATGAATCGCTTTATTTTTGCCTTCAACAGCATATATTACAAATTCCATAATGCAGTCTTTGATTAATGTTCATTCATCAGTTTAGCTCTGAATTCTGATAAAACAAGGTTTCTTAGCTTGTATTTCCTCAATGGTGAAAAATTCTATATAATATTAAGATTTTTTTCCATACCTCTTTCAGTTTAAATCAAGCATTTTATGCCTTACAATACTTTAAAGTGACTCAATAAATTGGGTGGCATTGACATTATGCAAAATTTGATGAATTCACAAAGAGCAGAGATGTCAACCTAGCTCTTGTGGGAAGTGTACAGAACTTCAAAAGGCTTATTTTTCTATGGAAAAGGAGATGCCATTGTTATATAACTGCATTGAGAAATCCTAAAAAATCAACTCTTTTGAAACAAATATTCAGTGTTTTATATCTAAAAACTTTTGGGTTTGCTCTGAAAAAGAAAATGATGGACATAAACATGTATTTTATGTGTTTTTCGAACAAAAAGTCAATTGTTGTGGCGAGTAAAGCCAAAAAAAAATTTAAAAAAAGGAGAAAAATGACAAAATGTTTAAGTCCATGTATGGCCTTTGGTTTAAAAAACAGTCTATCCGTACTTCTGAGTAAAAGTTAAGAAAATTTACTGATAATTCTCAAATACTGCTCGTAGTTCTAATAAACCTTAAAAAGAACAAAAAATAAAAAAAAATCGTGATGTTCAATATATCTCTGTATTGACACTTATACTGTATCTAAAAATATAGCAGAAGCAAAGAAAAATCCTACTAGTTCCATTTCATATTAATATATCAGAAATATCTAAGCATGTTAAAAGCTCTATACTAAGACATAAAGCATTGCATCAACTGATTTCTCTCAAAAATACCAAACAGAACAAATTCAGTTTTATTTTGATTTGATTTTGAAAGGTCATCAATAACTAAAATAAAATTCAAAAAGCTACCTTAAAAAATAAAACAACTTTGGAAGCATGTATAATGCAATTACATATTATAAACCACTGTATTGGGGATTTTGGATTTTTCCTAACCATATACGAGTGACTAAATATCTTTGCCTTTCCAACAGGCAAGTCATGCTAAACAGTTCTGCATAATTTTAAAAACGTGGTGTTATATACTCAACTATATTTTTCAAATGAATAATTTAAAGTGAATATAGAAATTTATTCATAAATAGTGCTGGAATACCTGAAACAAATACAACCAATACATGCAAATCATAATTGGTATTTTGAGTTTTAGAAACTATAAATCAACAAAGTATAAATCAGATATATAGATAACACATGCCTACTGAACTGTTAAAATCTAAAATGTTAAAAGCTGAATGAATAATTTCAAAAAAGAAAATTACTTCTAGGCATTTAGGAATTGTTTCAAGCATTAGTTTTGAAACTGAGAAAAAGGTTTATGTCGGACAATTATTATGCTAGAAAACAAATAAAAAGAAAGCTTTCTGTGAACTAATAAAACAAAATTCTAATTATTGCAATTTCACCATACAAAGTAAGTAAAGAAAATGTTTTGATTGAAAATAAATCAAAAAACCTCATACCATCGCAATGTTAGAAATGTTTTTTATCATTTCAATGCTCTATACTCTTAGCCCTCTGTTGCAAACAATAGAAGCTCTAAAGGATATCAAACTTATAAAATCATTCCATATGCATTTCTCAATTATTTCAAAAGAACTACCATACTCTTTCTTAGAATGCTAGCGCTGCCTAAGCTAACAATTCTGATATTTGTTTGAATATATAGAAGCATAAGATTGTAAAAAGAATTCAAAGGCTGCTTTCTGAAATTTAGGTAGACTTAAGTGTAGGTTGCTACAAGTTTATATAAAACATGTTCTGGAATTTCAATGTATCAGGTTGTACTTGTCTTTTAACAAAAGGCATCTTGAGCTGTTATTTTTTATAAGTTTTCAACAAGGAGAACATCTTACATGCCTTGTAAATAAAATAGCTATAGTTTTATAGCATGGAGAAGTTGACAGTTGCAAGACAGCCACTTGTTTTATTATCAAACTATCTTCCAAATATTTCATAATGATAAATACCGTTACATATCCTTATTGTGGTTTAAATTATATCTGTTAAACTAACTGAAAATAGTTTTTTTTATCCAAATTTGCTAACAAACACATATAACACTAAAAAAGGGGATAGAAGTAACATTATATTAAGAAATACTAAAATTCACAACAAGTTAATGTAACTTGGGAATTTACTGTAAGGGAAAGAATAAATATCCGTGTGTCAATTCCAATGACCCTCATATTAAAAAAAAATTATTGTTATTGTCCTTAAAACAACTAAAGCCACTGACCTACTGACATAATTTTTAAAAAAATTTCATACACAGATAAAAATGCAAAGTAAATACATTTGAGCAGAGACAGCTACACCTTGTAAATAAAGCATGGTAAAACCTCAAAAAAACTTTAACAAAGTGCAAGATTAAATTAAACTAAAATATCAAACAATATTATTTTCAAGCAGAAGGCCACATGAAAAGCTAATTAGTTTTAAAAAAAATGAGTGCCCCATTGAAAAGACTCCTTTTTAAGACTTATTGATCACAGTAATGATAAAAATATTTGGAGGGATATAAAAGCACATTAAATGTCAACAAGAAGCTTTTGAGACTTATTCAAATGTAGCATGTCCAAACTAAAACATATGAGGTTAAGTTAAAGAAATATAATAAAATATAATGGCAACTGTAATGTGAAGCATAACAAGCAATTTTAGAACGTTTGATAAATATGGCATTTAAAGAAAAAGCAAGTTGGTTGTAAATAACTCTATGAGAAAGAAAGCCTGATTACAAGGATTGTAAAGAATTACTACAATACAAATAAGTTACAACTACAGAAATACTATTTTTTTCTTATCATTTAAATTGTCATCTGAAATAATCATCCATTTCAAAATATTAAGAATAATTTGGGCCACATTTGAATAAATTTATAAAAACACTTGTTACTCACTAAGTTCCAAAATGACAACAAACACTAAGCCAAAATGAACTGTTGGGTAATTTTCTTAGAAGAAGGATTGTTGAAAAGTGAGTTTACTAAAACTTACTGAGAAGATTCAATTTTTTTTTTCTGAGGAACTCCTTCTGTAACTTAAAGGCAAACAAATGATATGAAAATTGTATTATCACATTATCCATCGGGTCAGGAAGGTTGATACTCCATGAGCTGGAATGACTTCAGTCTAGGGATGTGCCTGTCACACACTCAACCTTAACACTATTTGCTCTGTTCAGCATCTGTTGCGTTGGGCAGCTGAAAAAAAAATAAAGTAAAAAAAAACTATAACCTTTACAATTAATGATTAATGTTTGTTTGCTTTTCTTTTTTTCTTTTTTTTTTTTTTGGGGGGGGGGAAGAGAGAAAAAAGATAAAAATAAATTACAAAAGAGGAATGCTCATGGAAAATTAAGTTTTTAATACCAAAACAAGAGAACCCTGTGGCCATTAAGCTTTTTCTCCTGATAAAGATCACACTGTAATCTTAATCTGCTATTTTGATAATATTAGGTCCCAAAATCTATCATTTGTCCTACCAATGTAAGATAACATGACACACAACTGAGTCCAGACTAGTTGTTTCACATTATCATCAGACACATTCAGAGAACTAGATCAGACCTACCACTACATAGTATATCTTAAGAACCAAAACAAAAGATAGTACTGAAAATACTGTTAGGTATAGCTGATACCAATGCTCAAAGAGATAAAACGTTTCTAGGATCAACTCATGACAGCGAAAGTCATCAGGCAAAAATTGTGAAGAATTTATTTAATATATGTAACCAATATTGCACTGCCCACAATCTGATCTTCAAGCAATGTGCTACTGAGATTATATGTAGCCATGCCTACATTTAAAAGGTTTAAAAACATAATAAAAATGTCGAAAAATGGCCTCTTCAGGTTCTTCTAATTCACCAAATGCTGCTACAGCTGACCACAAATTAATTAAGAGCAAAATAAATTGTCAACAGAGCTTTCTGAAACAATACTGTCTATTTAAATATGATATCAATAACTCTTTTTTTTATTATATACAAAGAAGGTAAGAAGTGATTTGGCCAATATTGAAACATATGCCTATTTGATCAGATTAAGGTGAACTAAAATCTTATGAGTTTTTTTTTTCAGTCACGAGGTTCACATGGGCAAATGGTAAGTTGTTCTGACACAATAATATAATAACACAATAATTAAGTAGGGTAAGAAGGGTGTGTACAACAGTTAATACAAGAATTACTTTAGATAAATTACTATCACTCAGTATATCTACTTGTATATTCAAAACAAGCTGCTTTTTCTCCTATTTTCCCTTAACCTCTTTGAGTTGAGGATACAGATGTCATAAGAAAAAGATAAATACCAACCAAACCAACTAATTCACTTGGTCTCCTCATAAGTTTTTAGAGGTTTTATAACCACTTTATACAGAGGACTTTAATTTCATGCGCATATAAGTTTAACACATTTTAATGACAATGAGCAGTTTCCAACAAGCACTGGAGATGATTGTTGATATGTGCAACATGAATCAATGAAAAGACTATTACTGACCCTTCACTGTGCAGTTGTCACAGTGATCCCTAACATGCATTACTGATTCAATTTCAAATTGTTATACAATTTTAGTTTTTCCGTATTTAAACTGATGTTTAATTTCCTGTAGTCATTCTGAAATGAAACTGACCTGCTCTTCCTACCCCTTTGCTGCTTTCTTCATTTCTTTTTTCTTGTCTTTATCCTCAGCCTTGCAGTAAACTCGGACTATCCACTCAGAGAAAATCTTTGGCAACAAAAGTTGACTGACCTGAAAATGATGAGAAGTTAAAAATCAGCAATATGATCATGTGCCGGTACAAATTATGAAAAAGAACAAAATGGCAAATAAGTATATCATAAATGAAGGCATAGAAAGTTTCTTCAACTGACAATGGATAAGAAAAAGAAAAAAAATAATGAACAAAAACATCTAAAATTTTGGAGCATTCTCATTGTTCAGAATTATCCCATCTTATAGTTACCTACTTAAGCTCCTATATTAGCCATTCACCAAAAACGGCTCTCATAAGAACGAGCTACATCAAAAGAGTTTACCTACCCTGGCAATCCCTTCTTGGATAAATTTCTTTCAAATTTCAATTAGTCTAAAAAGCTCTATAACTATTTTTTTTATTTAACTAGAAAAATAGGATGCAGAAAATCACATATTTGGAATATGACTTTTGCTAATAATATTAGGCATTTTGATTTTCAAATTTTAAAATTTTTAAACTTAAATCATAGATAAAATATGTCTCCATGAATTCTTGCTAGTGTTTAAAGATTGAGAGTGCAATACAGATTCTTAACAGTTTTCAAACTCATGAACTACATTATCTGTAATTCTTCTGTAGGGCATGGGTTTAGACTTCCAGCTTTTAAACTAAAAGGTCTTGGATTCGAATCCTATCTAAGTCAGATACAGTCTTCAGATCCATTGTGCTACATATTTCTCCCTAATAAAACAATATATTTTATTCTATTTTTTGTACCTTTCTGTAACAGATTTGTGATGAGTATGATCTGTTAGGCTCTGTTTGTCTAGGGGTATGAAAATATACACAGCCAATCACACGACTCGTCCGTAGAAAATAAGTCTGAAGCCCCCAAGTAAAAATGTTTAATCCAACATAAGAGCTTGACTCTATAATCACTGTACACTCACTGTAAATAGACTTTTAAAATATTCAATGTAGGTTAACTTGATGTTGACTGACTAAACATAGTTTCGACTCTTATGTGTACAAAATCTCGTCGAATCATCCAGAAAAGGAATTACATAAATCGTAAGAGAATATATTCTTGCTACACCTCATTACCAATTAGCAACCAATCAAAACAAAGGTAAACAAGGTGTGACGAGATCATTACTATGCTAGAACTAAGTCGGAGATTCGAGAAGAATCTTGACCATACAAGTGCGGGCTGTGTTCAATAAACAAAACTAATTTCTAAGGCTTGAAATACAAACATTAAGCAACTAAATAAGATAATTTGCATAGATCTAGCCGATCCGCTACCCAAAAGTTGCGCACCAAAAAAGGGTGAGGAAATGAATAGATCAACTTATAGTACAATGCGTTACATTTTCGTTCATAAACAGGTCCTCTCCCTTTTTTCTCCTTTTCTTGTGTCTTCTTTGTTCTCTCAATTTCTTCTTTTTTTTAACTTCGTTTTTTCCATTGATGTTGTTCTTGTTATGCTTAGTTTGTTCTGACTCTTTAAGCTATGATATAATCACACAAATGCATACAATAACAGTTGAAATGATTTTAACATCCTAGCTCACTTATTCATTCTGATGACTTACTTTCTGTCCATTGTAATACCAAATCTGTTATCTTGCAAGCAAATTGTGCGTCATATTTAGGTTTACCTTTTTCTCATTTAACAAAGTGTCTGCAGTTTCAAAACTATTTTGCAACTGTTCTTTTACCTGCAGGTGACTGCAAATCTCTATATAAAAGATGTAACCCGAATTGAGAGGGAATAAATGGGGTACGTCAATTATGTCATGTTACAGAGTGAGACTAAATATAGATATCTATTGGGAAATAAAATGGCACCAGATTCAGAAAAAAAGAAGCCTCAATGATTTAAAAAAAATGGTATTGATCTAGCCTTAGGCTATAGATCTAGATCTAACTTGATCTCATTGAAACCTAAATCTAGGTTATCTTGGTGAAAGGAGCTTTGAAATGGATACTCTAAACTCTTCATTCTGAATCCAAGAGACAGCCTAAGTAGTTTTATAAGCCAAATGTAAATCTTTATCTTTAAAAACCTAGTTCATAGCATGAGAAAAAGTGCTACAGGTTGTTCATCCAAAGAAAAAAAAATCATCCATGTCAAGATTTACTCTAGATATCCCTAAAGACAGAAATACATAGACAGAGATAGAAATAGACATATGTAATGACAGACTGAGGCAGAACAAGTGGGTGCAGCAAAATCAATTCTATGATGGACAATACCATATCCCTGTTGAAACGAACAGCCTTGTTAGGTTCTTGCTTGGTGTAGACATAGAGTTCCTTGAGAGGGTTTTCGCTCTTCATTCCAAAGTCAAACTGTGCAATCTGTAAAAAAATCAGATATAAACCTATAACATAAGAAATTTTATAAAAAAAATTAGTACAAGGTACATAATGTGGTGAGTGAGGTGAAGGAAAGGAGCAGAAAATAACTTACTGGGTAGATACAGACATAACTATAAGGGTTTGAATCTCACAAACATAGGCATTTTTTTTTCAATACTTTTTACTCAAAGCCTATCTTAACCACTGCTAAGCACTGCTTAGAAATCTAGTACTACATATTTCTTAGTTGCAGTAGCAGCAGCAGCAGCAGTAGTAGTAGTAGCAGCAGCAGCAGCAGTAGTAGTAGTAGTAGTAGTAGTAGTAGTAGTAGTAGTAGTAGTAGTAGTAGTAGTAGTAGTTGTAGTAGAAGCTACATAAGAAGCCAGACCTTCTGGAAGATTCAGCGTTAAGGATGATGATGTTAGTTGAAGCCATACTAGTTGTATAAGTACTATCAGCAGCAATAGGAGATCTACAAATAACTTTAATGATAATGATAACCGTTACAGTCGTCAGGTGGTGGTAGTGGTAGTAGCAGTGGTAATGGTAGTAATGGTAGTAGTAGTAGTAGTAGTAGTAGTAGTAGTAGTAGTAGTAGTAGCAGCAGTAGTAGTAGTAGTAGTAGTAGTAGCAGTAGTAGTAGTTGTAGTAGTAGTAGTAGTAGTAGTAGTAGTAGTAGTAGTAGTAGTAGTAGTAGTAGTAGTAGTAGTAGTAGTAGTAACAGTAGTAGTAGTAGTAGTAGTAGTAGTGGTGGTGGTAGAAGTAAGAGTAGTAGTAGTGGTAGTAGTAGTAGTAGCAGTAGTTGTAATAGGATAGTAGTAGTAGGAGGAGGAGCAGCAGCAGCAGCAGAAGAAGAAGTAGACGGAGTAGTCGTAGTAGAAGGAGTGGGAGTAGGAGTAGTAGTAGTAGTAGTAGGTGTAGTATTAGTGGTAGTAGTAGTAGTAGTAGTAGTAGTACTCTAGCTCTTTTCATTCTTATTTCATAATTAACACAGTGGTGTGCCTCCTTTAGATCTTACTTTGAAAAAGAAATAAATTTGAAGCATACACATTGCTATGATCGTTCTTCATGTTGGTGTGTCCCGCGACAAATGTTGGTGCTTAGGGATTCAATGGTTGTTATTGGTACAATTTTGATCTTCCAAATCAAGATTGCAAGTCACTCAGGGAGGCTTAATAAATATCTTTGTCATGAACCTATCTTTTTAGGGAGAGAAGTGGGGTAATGGTATAAGCTGTGTTCTCTTTGAGTGGCAAGGCTATTGCTGCCGATACATCAATGGTTTGAATGTCTTTTTTCACTCACAGCTTTTATCCTGACCACTGTTGAGTATTACCTAAACTCTAGCTCTTATAATTCTTACTAGCAGTAGTTGTAGTTGTAGCAGTAGCGGAACTTGAAGTAGCAGTAATAACAACAGTGGTGCTGGTAGTACGAAAAATAGCAGTAGTAATGCTAGCAGCAGCAATATAAGCAGTAAACTAATACATGTAGCAGTTAAAAAATTTAGTTCTCAGAAATGCTTAACTTTGCTTCCGGAGTGGCAATCCCTGATGTTTTTAAAACCAGTCTACCTGATCAAGTATAGATATTGAGAATGGCAGGTGAAGAGGAAAGGCAGAATGAAACAAAGGATAAGATAAACAGTAAGAAGTGAAATTTAAAGGATGCACCAGAACTGAACCAACAGAATATCAAATATATTTACTTCTACATAAATGTTCTTTCCTTCAAATTTTCCTTTGCCCAACTTCACTATTGCTTCCTCGTTCATATCCCCAGTCTGAAAAAAGATAAATTAAAGAGAAGATTATCATATTGTTCTTTTTCCTTTTTTTAAAACTTTTTTAATTTCAGTAGCTATTAAAACATAAATTCAATCATCATCATTGACTAACAGTGTAACTGTAAACTTTTTTTTTTGTGTACAAAAACCCAAAGGGATACATGTGGAAGGAGGAGTTAAACAACAATATAAAACCCTTGCATTAGTCTAGAGACTTTGTAAGTAAGATATAAAACAGACAATGTTAAAGGTTGGTATTGGTAATGAACTAACTGACTCGCTGTAATAAATATCCCAGTTTATTCAAGGGAAATGTTGCACAATAGCCAGTTTTTTTTGTGCCTGTGAAACTTACTTAACCCCACAGTCAGTTAAATTGCGCTGTTTGATCTCAGTTACAGTGCGTTAACTGATTTATGAATGATGGTAAAATCATCGATTGGTAGGTTTGATAAGATAATGTAATGAAAGTATTTTTTTTAAATATGAAAAGTCATTGGTATATTTTTATTATGGTTTTAGACTATTCTTTGTCTAAATTACTTTATTTTATTGAAAAAAAGAAGTATAAGAAAAAAGTACATTATTGACACGGCTATTTACATGCTGAATGAATAAGCACAGTTACCATAATCATTATTTACAGTCTCTTTGTAAGGATGCAAGTAAAAAGACGTCCATTTTCACACCTCATGGTCTGTTAACTCGCTTTTCAAAGCCATTTCTAAGACTCTGACGTAGCATACAATTTCGTTAAAGTCACACTTTTTTATTGGTTGGTATTCTTAGTAATTTAACACTAAGTTCAAGTCAAAAAAGAAAAAGGATGAAAGAGAAATTGACGTTATTAGGTCATCCGAAGGACAACAACACTTAATAATAATGGCTCTGCAGTGCCAAGCTGCCAGCCTCAACTATTACATTTAATGGCATCGCAGGCCCAGTTTATTATATTACATTTTATGGCATTGCAAAGTCCAGATATCGTAACTGCGACCATTTAATTAAATGGCTGTGCACCATGAAGATCAAGATTCTATTACTTTATTTTTAGTCTTTTTTTTCAGATAGAAGATTTCTTTTTAGGTTTGCACTATTTCTACACACTTTTGCACTAGTTGCACTCACAGAACGATGGGTCTACAACATAATCTCTGTCCCAGAGCCTCTACAGACCTTCATTCCAACTAAGGCTAGTTTATCTTAATATAAAAATGAGACATCCCATAGCCTGTTTGCTTGTCAATGTAGTGCCATGCACATAATACTGGGTCACCCTAAAGGTCTTGACCGTGAGATTGTAAGCTGTGGTGTAAAAGACCTTTCCATTTTAATGTTTTCTGTGAAAACGGCACAATTATTATCTTCAAAATGACGACTTTCTGCCTATTTCTTTGTCTCTTAAAAACAAAAGGCTGTTTAAATACCAGTTTTGGCTGGCACATGTCCCTGACCTGACTCCAGACAACTCTGAACTGAACTTTCAAATTCCCAATTATACATGCAAGTTACTTATCTTTTTAAAAATTACATCTTTATCAACTTGATAATCAAATTCTTTGACAAATTCAACTAGGCTTTTTTTTCACCTGTCCCTTTATATATATATTTTACTTCTTATTTATTTTTCATTTTATTTTACTTTCCATAAATTCTTATGAGACTATAACATTTCGATAACTGAGAATTTTTCCTTCCAACAACAAAGCCATTTGCGTTTAAAATATGAAATGATTAAAATAGTTTGTGAAATTTGAATATTATTCTATCAAACACAGCAGACATCTAAAAAAGGAAGAGACTATTAGACTGGTCTAGCAGATGAGACAAAAGATACAAATAACCTAGAGCCCTACATACTGGCTGTGGGTATTTGAGCGAGGGTGTGTGTATATTCATTAGTGCTGAAAAAAGTAAATCTGTTTTCATGAAGGAAGCAATGAATTAGGAAATATTAGGAAATTAGAAAATAATTATTTTGCATTTTATTTATTTTTAAAACTTTTATATGTTAAAAAACATCTTAGGTCCAGCAGCATTGGTTCATATAATTTTCTGCTACTTATTAAAGAAATTCTAGCAATTCTTGCCTGAAATTCCATTTTTCAGCAAAATTGGCATTCTCTATATCAAATGGTAATGACTTCATGATTTATCAGCTCTACATAATTGAAGTGATTTTAGAAATGGTTTATCAATGCAAAGCAAGTTGAACATATGCATGAAATCTTTTGACATCTTAATTTACAACAACCATTAAACAATGCAAAGCCACCAAGTTAAATTATACCATAATACCATTTCTTCTTGGTTGTAGTTCTTGATACTGTGCACAAGGGTGTATAGACGCCGCTCAGCAATACGCTCAACTAGCAATTGAGCAGCTTTAATTTTCTTTTTTTTTTCGTCATCATCCTCTTCACTCAGCTGATAGTCTCTTATTCTATAGAGGACAGAATCACTGAGACGACCGAATGCTCCCATATTTTCTATGCTTTTTGTAAGAGAGTAAAACCTGTGATATGAAATGTAAGACATAAATGATTAAAAAGACCCCACAGTTTTATATATATATTATGTATGTACGAATTGTATGTAAGTGTGTGAAAATGTTACTGACCAAAACACAAATGACAAGCTACAAGACGCAAAAATCTCTGATATAGAGTGTGAAATGAACAGATATCTTAAACTTCAATGCAAAGAGCTGTTGGGCTTGTTCTTCTTCCATTTTAACATATATGGTAAACAGCTTGGATTAAGTGACAGCCAAATTTAATTACCTCTCATCAACAGGTTTGAATGAAGCAATGAAATTAGAACAAACTGCTGTGTAGATGCTTAGATGCACTTGCAAGCTTACGCTTTTGTCTGTGCTACCAAGATGATAGTCACACGTTAATCAGTAATGATATTGATCATGATGGTGTCCATAAAAAGTTTACCCCTTTCTGTAAGGTTTAGAATTTTGCAAAGAGAGCTCTATTGCATCTATGAATTTTAACTGGCTGAAAATTTAAGTCATCTACATCTTACAGATTTAGGGCCATTTAGAAACCTAGTCTAAAATAGCATTTACCCTAAGAATACAATCCTTATTAATCCATAATTTGACCAACTTTAAGCTTTGCAGTTTTCACTTACTTGTCGTCGTCTCCTTGAGTTGAGATATATTCATCAGCAAGGAGAAAGGCCTCACAAACCCTGAAAATAATATAAACTTTGAGAATGCATCACTTGTTGGTTTGAAACATATTTTATCTTTGTTTTATCTCTTCACTCTTGATTGCTCTGACGAGGCATTTATAAATGAACATCAGAATGTATTTAGTTTTTTTTGTGTCCGCAATTATTTTCAATAACTTTTTCTTTAAACAGGGAGCTTAAAGAAATTGAAAAGTCAAAAAAAAAAAAAAAAAAAAAATTGAAATAAAAAAAAACAACAAAAAACAAAAACAGCAAAACAACTTTCATACAATAGGAATTATTACTTTTTGCCTTTTTTATTTCTCAAGTATGAATTCTTTTTAACTTAACAATTAAATTAATGTGGATTTTATAACAAAATGCAGTCTCACATTATTACAAAATTAAAAGTTTCATATACTGAGGGCATAAAAGTAAAAAAAAATTTGGGCCATAATAATTTCAACATTATCTTTCCTATTAAAAAAATAAATTTCAACTGACATTTCTCCCCTCAAAAATTATGATTTCAGTTTGTTCCTTTTTTTTTTTATCAAAATGCTCTCCTCATGTATATAAAATTTTTAAAGTAAAGTGCAAATCACTGAGATTTGTGACCACAACAAAACAAAATATATAATAGAGTTTGACCTGAAGAAAGCTACTGATCTTACATTTTGTCTAAAGCACACACTACACTATGCTTGTATGCAAACAGGTGCAAGATGAAGCGTGTCTGGAACATGACAATCAAATTATCCAGTTCCTATGTGATAAAAAAAAATTTTCATTTTTTAAAATTTTTTAAAATTAAAATATATTAAAGACCTATCCAACACTACAAAAAAAAAAAAAAAAAAAAAGACAGCTATTTAGACAGAAAAATAAAAAAGTATCCCAAGTTTTCGATGCATTCTTTCAGAAACATATGAAAAGCTTATAGTTTAATATTGGTATATAAAATGTTTCCCAAAGAGTCATAAAAAAAATTAGTTAAAGATAAATACAGTCGAGTCCAAATAATTCGAGTAACATTGGTTTGAATTCTTAGATACTTCGAAACTGATTAATTTTACTGAATATATTTCTCTCTTTAAGCTTTATTAAAAAAAAATATCTGTTACTTTGTAGTTAGAAATAAGGATCCGGTTCATGCAAAGCCATCTTGGTGGCTTTTTTGATTCTCAAAGCACTTTTCTTGGCTTGTTAAACAGAGAAAGTAGTGCTAGGCTCATAGCAGCAACTGATTCTGGTGTACATATATGTGTGTGTGTGTGTGTGCTCCGCCAACTTACTATATAGGCAAGAGTCTGCAATAAGACTAAAAGAAGGAAAGAAAAGGGGTTAGGCCCAGGGGCCTGGTGTGAATGCTTCATAAACTGGAAGAGGAGGGGTGCCACATGCTGTGATTTAACTCTGCATGTGGTCAGCCTGTGCGATGAAGCCTGCTTGACGTGTAATTTGTGTAGTATAATTTGTGTAGAGGTCTGTGCCTGCCTGTTATCACCTAGTCTAGATCTATTTAGATCTGTCTTTGTTTTTGTCATCTCACTTGAGGGCTTCATCGTGGTTACAATATGTGGAGAATCTCTGTAAGCTGTTCATGTGTGTTAACTTTTGTAACCTAGCATAGGTCTACACAACTGCTGGCTTTTAGGCTGTGAATCCACCTCATAGAACCTGGTCACTGTTTAAGCAACATTCTTTTCACTCAATGAAACCAGTTTAAATTTTTACTTTATGGCATTTTCTTCTTCAAAGTTGAAGCCAAAACCTTTGAAACGAAAAACAAAAGCCTAAGCATCGAAAAACTACTGACTTTATTAATAATGTCATTCTTTTTTATGGCTTTTTAAAATAAAGGAAATAAATCCGAAATTAAATGAACCATATCTTAGTCGTTGCTGCCTCCCACCCCTTTCCTACACACCCTTGTACAACATTCCTAATCTGTCATCCACATTTTTAACTCTCTTTTGCTATGCATCCTGATAATCCGAAGCCCTCTTTTTTATCCCAATGATTTCAGAAATAACCAGACTCGACTGTAGTTTGAAAAGAAAGTCAATGCTCAGCATTGCCAGGTTGATGCAGATATTGGTTGAAAAATACCAGTTTGTTTTAAATAATTACACTTAAATGGAATCCAACTGAAAATCAAGACAGCGACACCCTATATAGTTTTCAAGTATTAGGGAAAGATCCATAATAGTAATGGCTTCCCAGTAGCTGTATCATGAAGTGAGATATGAGCAGAGATCAGTTTTAAGTCACTATCAAATTGTTTGCAGTGGGTGAGATTAGGGTTACATTGAGAAATGGATTGTAATTACACTTTAGATAAAATAAACAGTATCAATCATTCTTTTACTCATGAAACAAAGATCTCCTGTGCTTTTCATTAATGTTTTAATGGTATCCTATACAACTTAGTCACTCATAAAAAAGCAAGCCTTATCAGAAATAAATGTGTAAGAGTGAACCTTGTCCTTGTAGCAAATGTGAAGCTTATCGTCATCACACCACACAAGACGTGCCATCAACATAAAACGTTTGTGGTCAAACATGTTGGAAAAACCCAGTGCATGGCAGTCTCGAGCAAAGTAATCAAATTTGTCAACATCTATGCCTGTTCTTTCATTGCTGATAATCTGCAGAATTAATTGAATATGCATCGTTATTTTTCGAAGTCAATAATATTACTGAGTATGCTATAAAGCATTGCCTTTTTACAAAAAAAAAAATTATGGCATGAGTTCAAAGATGAATCATTTTAAATTGTAAATCATCTGTCAGCTAACCTGGTCCCACTAAATCAACAGGATAACGATTTTTTTAAACCCTTTCTTGCACAGATGAAAAACATTAATTGCAGTTCCGAAAAACCCTCTATAATGCTGTGGAAACCATTTAATTTTGTCTGTTGCTATGTTGGATCTAACAAATTGCTAAACAAACCCCTCACTTCTCTTTCTTTTGTGTTCACATAATCCTCATTATTTCAATTACAGTTGAATTCGCTTGAAGTCAACTCTGCCTTGAAGTCAACACCACACTGCTGTCCCAATTTTTTTTCCTTTTTTTTGTGTAAGTAACTGATTTTCTGATAAAGTTAATGGCTTGGGGACATTTTCGCCTAAAATCAACACCTTGTGATGGATGCATGAGCATGACATAGCTCTTTGTAAACCCAGCAGTCAGTAAGTCACTGTGTGTTAGTAGCATGCTTAACAAGGCCTAGCTAGATTATTGTGATCTTGCTTGCACGGTTGTGACAGTATCAAAGAAAAGTGATTGGGTATGGGTTGGATGGAGGCTGTGTGTGTCTAGAGCTAGAGCTAGACCTTATTTAATGTGGGCTCGCATCATTTGAGGCAAACTGCAGATTTCTCCCCACTGCTGCTCTCTTTAACCAATAGCATTCTTTTGAGAGCCTCCAATAATACCCTTTTTTTAATAAGACCATCTTTTTTTCATTTTTTTTTTTTTTGGTGAAAACAAAACGAAAGTTATGATGGTACCAAGTCCATACTAAAAGAGGGTAAAGCTTAAAAAAAAAAAAAAAAAAAATATATATATACATATATATATATATATATATATATATATATATATATATGTATATAGTAAGAATTGCTAGTATGTACGCGTATTTTGTGTTTTTGTGTGCAGAACATCAATTTGTATAGATAAACCTCTTTTCGGGTTTGTGTGGTTTTCTCTTTGTCTACATAACTTGTATAAATTTACCACACGGTACTGTAGTATAAGTAACGAAATGAGACACAGCAAACGGAGACCACTATCATATGTAATAAAAGGGAGAGGCCATGTTTTTTTTCATAACATGAATTTTTGAACTTGTTTCCTAGAAATGGATAAAGTCAACCTTGCTTAATGTCAAGGCTTTTTTGGTCCAGAGGTGTGACTTAAGAAGATTTCACTAACCTCAAGTTTCTCTCTCTCTCTTCTTTCCCCTCTTGCAGTGTGTTCAAAGTCTCAACATTTATCAGATCTTGTTTTGCATTGGACCTTAATTTTCAAGATTTATGAAGCAAATTTCTCACCTATGAGTATTGCAATAGCTGTTCTCATCCGTGATTGTTCTACTCTTTACGTCTTGCATTGAAAATAAATCATGCTAAGTATGGTACAGATCAATGAAAAAAATATTTTTAAAAATACTTGATTTTTTTTTCTATTCCTAACATAGCAAATACATTGCTTCCAAACTAACTTCTTTATTTTGGTTATCAGACAGACTTTTTCAGGGTGGTAAAACCTCTGTTGAGATGCAGTACACCAGGTGCTCACTAAATCACACAACTATTAAATAAAACATAAGAATCAAAGACCACATGAGTGATTCTTTTTCAGACACATATCTTGGCATTCTGTGAATTTTAGAGGGGTTGGTCATGACAAACAAGCTTTTTAAAAAGCTGTATTGAGTAACCCAAGACCATGAACTTTAAAAGAAAATGTATCAAATGCTACAAAGTGCCTGACAGATTGAAATGTCATTATTTCATGTTATATCCAGACCACTTGTTTTTATTCTCAAAACATCATTTTTTTGTTGTTGTTGCTGTTGTTTTGAAATTATGGCATTTTTAATATTTTTCTCTCTGCTTTAAGTAGAGTTAGAACCATTCTTCTAATATTGATTCTTGATGGTTTGTCTCTAAAAGTCCTCTAGATATGTTTGGCAGGCTGTAAGGCATTACTCATTACTGCTGAGGCGATTTTTTTCCTTGTTGTCGTTGTTGTTAACCTTTTGACTTTTACAACATTTTCATGCTTTGTCCCTGATTATAATTGAAAATCTCTGATTTTTTATGAAAAGGGTGGCTGAGAGATGGAGCTGGGGTAGGCATCTCTGTATTATCCGTTACAGAGTGATTTTGTAATTATGGCTACTTTTGACTGTCTAAGATGTGCCAAGATGACAGAGATGACACTTTAAGAAAATAATTAAACTGTGTTGCTATAAGCAATAAACAAAAAATTGATATTAAGTTTGCGCTAAATTAAAATCCAATAGGAGAGAAAGGCAAAATTCATGGGTATTTGGTAAATATCAATCTAATAACTAACTTATATTTTCACCTCAGTAGAGTAAAAATATTAAAAAAGAAAAAAGGAAGTGTCAAAAAAATAATCAAAAATGTTTATGCTAAAAATACCTTACTTCGTACAAAAAACTCTTTATTCTTCTCCCCAGTTCTTTGGCCTTCCTGCAAAACACAAAAAAAAAATTGCTCCAGGAACATCAAATAACCATTTATTTTCGATGCAATTTATTATTAACTG
>JAWDGP010006428.1:0-67500 GCA_033675545.1 Elysia crispata
ATCCTCAGCCAGAAGCTTGTTTGGCACGCAGAAAACACCCGAGATCCTCAGCCAGAAGCTTGTTTGGCACGCAGAAAACACCCGAGATCCTCAGCCAGAAGCTTGTTTGGCACGCGGAAAACACCCGAGATCCTCAGCCAGAAGCTTGTTTGGCACGCAGAAAACACCCGAGATCCTCAGCCAGAAGCTTGTTTGGCACGCAGAAAACACCCGAGATCCTCAGCCAGAAGCTTGTTTGGCACGCAGAAAACACCCGAGATCCTCAGCCAGAAGCTTGTTTGGCACGCAGAAAACACCCGGAAATCCTCAGCCAGAAGCTTGTTTGGCACGCAGAAAACACCCGAGATCCTCAGCCAGAAGATTGTTTGGCACGAAGAAAACACCCGAGATCCTCAGCCAGAAGCTTGTTTGGCACGCAGAAAACACCCGAGATCCTCAGCCAGAAGCTTGTTTGGCACGCAGAAAACACCCGAGATCCTCAGCCAGAAGCTTGTTTGGCACGCAGAAAACACCCGAGATCCTCAGCCAGAAGCTTGTTTGGCACGCAGAAAACACCCGAGATCCTCAGCCAGAAGCTTGTTTGGCACGCAGAAAACACCCGAGATCCTCAGCCAGAAGCTTGTTTGGCACGCAGAAAACACTCCGAGATCCTCAGCCAGAAGCTTGTTTGGCACGCAGAAAACACCCGAGATCCTCAGCCAGAAGCTTGTTTGGCACGCAGAAAACACCCGAAATCCTCAGCCAGAAGCTTGTTTGGCACGCAGAAAACACCCGAAATCCTCAGCCAGAAGCTTGTTTGGCACGCAGAAAACACCCGAGATCCTCAGCCAGAAGCTTGTTTGGCACGAAGAAAACACCCGAGATCCTCAGCCAGAAGCTTGTTTGGCACGAAGAAAACACCCGAGATCCTCAGCCAGAAGCTTGTTTGGCACGCAGAAAACACCCGAGATCCTCAGCCAGAAGCTTGTTTGGCACGCAGAAAACACCCGAAATCCTCAGCCAGAAGCTTGTTTGGCACGCAGAAAACACCCGAAATCCTCAGCCAGAAGCTTGTTTGGCACGCAGAAAACACCCGAAATCCTCAGCCAGAAGCTTGTTTGGCACGCAGAAAACACCCGAGATCCTCAGCCAGAAGCTTGTTTGGCACGCAGAAAACACCCGAAATCCTCAGCCAGAAGCTTGTTTGGCACGCAGAAAACACCCGTAATCCTCAGCCAGAAGCTCGTTTGGCACGCAGAAAACACCCGAGATCCTCAGCCAGAAGCTTGTTTGGCACACAGAAAACACCCGAGATCCTCAGCCAGAAGCTTGTTTGGCACGCAGAAAACACCCGAAATCCTCAGCCAGAAGCTTGTTTGGCACGCAGAAAACACCCGAAATCCTCAGCCAGAAGCTTGTTTGGCACGCAGAAAACACCCGAGATCCTCAGCCAGAAGCTTGTTTGGCACGCAGAAAACACCCGAGATCCTCAGCCAGAAGCTTGTTTGGCACGCAGAAAACACCCGAAATCCTCAGCCAGAAGCTTGTTTGGCACGCAGAAAACACCCGAAATCCTCAGCCAGAAGCTTGTTTGGCACGCAGAAAACACCCGAGATCCTCAGCCAGAAGCTTGTTTGGCACGCAGAAAACACCCGAGATCCTCAGCCAGAAGCTTGTTTGGCACGCAGAAAACACCCGAGATCCTTTGATTATGGACAGACTTCATCAATCAATAACAACCCATGTCGACCCGCATAATTCAGTGTATTATCTTGGAAAACTTATTTGTATTCAATTAAGAATGATTGAATTGTTCGCTACGTGATGCCCATCATTTATAAATAGTTTTTCTCAATGTGTCATTGGGAAATAAACTACATCAAATAATTTTTTAATGTTTTTTTTTTTTTTTTAAATACGACATCATCCTTGACACTCTGAAAAATGTGTTGGGACAGCAAGGATGGTTCTCACAAAGCCACAATCCCCAGTGCAGCAATATGGCATTCACTTCAATAAACATCATAATTATTCTTTCAACCCTATGTTTATAACTTAGTGAAGATTCATTTGCACCTCTTACTCGGCGGTGCTGTTTGAACGCTTAGGCTAGAAAAAAAAATTGACATCTAAATCTTTTTTTAAATTTTTTATTTACTTTTTTTGGCTCAATTTTTTTCTTTTTAGTGTTATCAGCAGAGCATGGGTTTGATAAAAGATATCCATAGTGATGAACGGACGAGAAAGCTTACGGGAGTTTTTTTTTTTTTTTTAGTTCCTTCGCTGCGCTGTTAAGGGAAGTCACCGGCAAAGATTTTGTCTGTCTTTTACCTTGTTTATATACCTTGGTTTGGATCTTTCCAGCTTCTCAATAGAACAATTCAGAAAATTAGTACAGTATTATTGTTCATGTTATTTTTATCTTCGAGCATTTGTTTTTTTCTACTGTTTTTACCCTATTCTAATGTATGAAAGTAAAAGGTAGACCAAAAAAATAGATAGATATGTAATTTGAGGATAAACATGTACAATAATTAGAGTGCTAAACCGTGGGAGCTTACAATCATAGTAAACGATCTTACTTAAAATGGCCTGTGCGAAATATTTGTGAAGCATGACAGGCATTTTAAAACAAGACCCTTTATTGTTATTAAATAGATAGATAGAAATTTAGATGGAAAGATACATGTATGCACAGATAGATAGAAATTTAGGTAAGAAAGATAAATGTAGCCTATATAGATAGATAATTAGATAGGTAAATAGGCTGGCAGATAGACAGATACATAGATAGACATAAAGATAGATAGATAGATAGATAGATAGATAGATAGATAGATAGATAGATAGATAGGCAGGTAGAAAATAGATAGATAGATAGATAGATAGATAGATAGATAGATAGATAAATAGGTAGATAGATGGAGAAATAGATAGATAGATAGACAAACTAATAGATAATTGTTAAGAGAAAAAAAATCCTCTGTGTCTAGATTTCAGGCTAGGTCTCCGGGTTTGACAGCAACCTTGACCGGACAATAGAGTTCAGGTAATTATAATTATATACCGTGATACTATGGCTCCTCTTTCATTTGTGGAGCACAGTCCGAATTATGCGGAATAAAAACCAAGCATAGCTCGTTATTGTGTTTTAGATCGATTGATAGACCCGTTGAAGATTGGATATATAGATATGTAAAATGTGCCTAGGTGGATACCAAGAAAGTCAAAGCATGTATAGTTTCACATTGGTATTATTTTTTAAATATTTTTTTTAAAACCTGATAAATGGATAGATTGAGTAGAAAAAGGACCAAAAAAAAAAAAAAATACGCTTCGGTAGGCCTATGCAATCTGGGTTAAAGATATATTACATAAAAGATAATTTACAGTATACAACTTTGAGATATACTTTAGAGAACATATTACAGTTTATAACTGGCCTCAGTAAGTTAAAGAGAAATGGTATATATATTATGCTTGAAAATTTTTCTCTATCTATAGATAAAGAGAGGAGATAGAAAAAGAGAAGAGAAAGAAAGAGAAAGAGAGATAAAGAGAGAGAAGGAGAGAGAAAGAGAGAGGGAGAGAGAAGAGATAGATAGATAGATAGATAGATAGATAGATAGATAGAGAGAGAGAGAGAGAGAGAGAGAGAGAGAGAGAGAGAGAGAGAGAGAGAGAGAGAGAGAGAGAGAGAGAGAGAGAGATCTTTAAAACATTCAGTTCATGGACAGATAAAATAAGTAGCTAGAGAGATATTCTTTTTTTTTTTTTTTGGTAAAGGGCCTTTCATATATAACTAAAATAGATAAACAGAAAGATAGAGAGATATATGGATAAAATGAGTTTTAGACCGGTGGTTAGATAGGTATCATGGCCGTTCCTTGAGTAAAGAATCCGATGAAGATTGTGCTTGACGTAGCCCAGTTAGTCGACGTAGCCTATGGGTGAGGTGGGGTGTAATTCGTGAGCTCTTCAAAAAGACGGTAAAATAGGTTACTCTTAACCACATCCGTCCTAGGATTTTCCCAAACTCGAAGACGAAGTTAGGCGAAGTGAATCAATCCCTAAAAATTCTCTGCTCAAAATATCGGGAACTCAGGCGTAGATTGCTGATCGATATTCTTATTGTGTTCTAAATCTAGATCCAGATAGATTTCGGTGCGTTACCAGGTGGCCACTTTTGTATTTTATTTTATAGGCCTAATTTATATTGATCTGGAATTCAGACTCAGACTAGTCTAGATCTAGACGTCTAGATCTATATCTAGATTAATGTTTATTATAATACTAGATTAGATCTAGATCTAGGCCTAAATCTAAATCTAGATCTAGATTCTAGATCTAAAAAATCCAAATGTAATCTACATTTCTAGAGACTCTTCACTACAGATATTTTAGAATAAAGATCTAAATTCAAGAATTAATCATTTAAGATCTAAAATTTAGTTTCAGATCTAGATCTAGATAATCTTCTATTATCTAGATCTAGAACCCGGATATTTAAGACAATGTCTGCCAAAGCAGTAGCATTCAGAAGTGAATTTGATTTTTAACTTGAATAGGTTGGATTTTAGGCCTATAGTAATACATCCTTAACATCACGTAGACCTACAAGGCTAAAAGTAAATACTAATGAATTTCTTGTTACTTTTGCCATAGTTATAAAAAACAAGTCTTAAGGTTTTATTAGTCACAAGTTAATCGATACTTCTCTTGGGATATTGGAAATAACTAGAATTTATAAGCATAGCTTAATCCTACTACCTGGGCCTAAATTAATACCAAGTTGAAATGTTTTGCATAACTTTTTTCAATCTATTCGGGTGTTGAAGGGAAGTTTCTAAAGCCTCCAGCTTTTTGATATGAATGGAATGGGCGTAAGTTATCTTTCACAGTAAATAGGGTTGCAAATTGAGCACAATTACACTCGTGAGCTCTGCACCATGTTTTAAAACCTCATTTCTTCTAAAGCTAATATTATATAATTAATCGCACAATATTTTAGAAAGACTTCCACATGCGTACAGTAAGACTCTTGATTAAAATTTTTAACAGGCCAATATTTGCCATATAGAACTTATCTGCATCAAAATGAAGAAAAAGAGGATCAAAACATTTTTTCTGGACATTACAAAATCATGTCTTTAAATTTGCTTCGAAGAAAAAAAAAAACAGCTTGATGACAATAGATAATAATATAATAGCATGTTTTATGTCCTAAAACAATGAAAATTAATAACAATTTGCCCTTTGAGTTTGATGGTAAAACATGTAAAATTCCATCATAATGGTTTTTTTAGGAATAGAAAGACTGAAAAAAAACCCAGAGAGAAACCCTTTCTTCCCGCCAGCCTGTTCCATAAAGGATTGTTTTATATGCACTTTAAAATAGAACTTGTCATAAAAGTTAAACAAAGCAAAAAGATTGGAAGCAGCTTTTTTTCATGTTTGTCACTATCTGTTTTCACCCTTTTCTTGACTTTTGTGGAAAATTATTTTTTTTTTCCACCGAAACAATTCTTCTTAGTTTTGCCCTTGGCTTGGAACTTTTATCACTCCGTATCTAATGACACATGCCTTTGATAGTTTTGCAACAGGAATTCTTTAGAATTAAAGAACTATGAATGTAATTTCACTGTTTTGTAGGCATTATAGCTTATGTTGAAATTTTATTGAACATTTAACAAAAATACTGAAGCCTTAGAGACAATCACTCTTGTACCAATTCACATATAAGTAGCTGTCTTGTTGAGTGAAAGTCACTCTGCTGAATTTTCTTATGTAAGTACTAAGTGAATTTCTTTGCCACATTTTGTGATCTCAAAAAAAAAAAAAGGGTTGATTAAACCAATATTTTACATGAATGCAGAGGATTGACAAAACTGTCAGTAGTGACTGGGTTAAATGTTTTGACACAGTTTCACCTTAAATGTGGTTTTCATAATCTCATTGCTTGCTGAGAAGCAACAAAATGCCCTGTGACATTCATTTTCTAACTGATAAGATTTTTGTGCCTGCATTTTGAAATGTAACAAAATTTTAGAGAAATATAGTCATCTAGGAACTTTGCTATTTATAATTATTTAAAAGTTAGTTTTAAATTTGTCAAGTTTAAAAACGTCTAAATTCCAAAGACTAAAAAGTTATCTTAAATATTTATCTTTCAAAATTATATTCAATCACCAATGTAAAACAATCATTCCTGTACATGTAAAGAATCTTTATGGCTCTAGTAGATCTGCTCTCTGCCCTCTAGTGTTAAATATTAGTCGTTGGTCAGTTAGATGAAGTAATCTGATGATAATAATTTACAAACGTAAGAAGGTAACACATATAAGCTTGGAATTAAGTAATTTAAAAAGTGGAAACATTACAGATAAAAATTTTACATTACTTTAGAGGTTAATCTTTAAGCCAGGTGGAAGTTGATTAAAATTTCCCTCTGCATTATTACAATAGCATCTTATCTTCAGACCTTCAACTGAGGACATTGTATTTTGCTCCTGATCTCAGGCATTGTTTTGTATAATAGACATGCTCTAGCCTAGATGGCTTTAATCTGACTCTCATAATTCTGAAATACACACACAATATGTTTGATTCTACCTCACCCTCCAGCACATTAACTTTTAAGATAAAATTAATGAGAAAATTAACTTTCTGAACTGTCACACCTAGAGAGTGGGTAAAAAAAAATTTGTAGATAAACGTTTTCCCTTTTCCCTGAGAGTCCATGAACACCAACCTTGTAAGCCTAATATTGAATTTCTCTTGTTGAAAACTACTTAAAAAAGAGGCTCGCTCTAAGCAAACAATAAATTTGCTTTGCAGGTAACATTGTCAGACCTGAAGCATGAAGACAATGACACTCTTTTTCTAATCTCACATTGGTTATTATCTGGGCTATACCCAATTGAAAAGATCATTTCCAGCTGTATTTAAAAAGAGGCTATTTATAATATATTAGAAAGAAAAAATCTTTGTCATATAATTTATTGTGGTCACCTACTTGATAAGCACTGGGCGATAACCACTTGTTACCTACAAGAAGCAATAAAAACCGTGAGCCGTTCCCGTACAAAGACCCATAAAAGAATTAAAAAGAATAGGGGATGTGGTTGAAGAAAGCAACCTATCATTGATAGAGGCTCAGTCTTATACCATTCAGTAAAACATTACAAGGTAAGACTAAAAAGCTTAAGAACAATGTGTAGCTGTAGCACACAGAGGCATTGTGTTGGAACGTTTCATATGGTAACAGCTTTTAGAGGAATGTAAAATCCTCAGTATACAAAATCACACCTTATAGCAGGTAATAGAAAAGATAAATCTACATGGCAATTGTCATACAATCGCAGAGATGCAAAGTATCAGGAGTTCAGTTCTAAGAAAGTTAAAAAAATTATGAACCATTGTGTACAAAAATAAGATGCAGAAGTTAAAAAGAATTACACGTAAGGAAAAAAAATCCACATATAGCTTAGAAATATTCTGATGTAAGAATATCCATCATCTCACTTGAATAATTTCACTTGTACTTCATAGGTGTCATAGGCAGAGACTCCTGAACTAGGCAGGAAACAATTTATCGAGCTGCTGCAGGATGTAACTTTGACTGGTGATGTGGCTCATCTGCCTAGGCAGAAACACTAAAGCAGAAAACATGGGAAACAACAGCTCTGTGAACTCCAGTCGAGGTAGGTTGGGTTTTACAGTATCGGGGGGGGGGGGGGGGGTAGTGTTTATTTCAAAAGTATAGGAAAATGTTCCAAGCTGTAGCCATTGTAGGATGAAGTGTCTATCGTTTTTGATACATAATGTTGCTGGGGTTAACAATCATTTAAGATATTTATTTTTTTATTTAAATCAAAATGAAATTTTAACCATGGTTGCAGTTCACCATGACCAGATTTCATGAAACTTCTAGCTGTATACACGGAAAACCTTTTTTATTTTCTTCTTTTATTTGCATAAATTAGAACGAAACTTGTTTTATTTACGGGCATTTAATATTCTTCTAGCAATGTTTTTGCAGAGGCTTTATACTTAAAGTGATCTCAACCAGTTGCTATTTTCAACTTTTTTTTTCCTCTCTTCACATTTCATTCAGGCAAGATGGGTTCTGTTCAATTGAATGATTTCTGGCCAAAATTAAAACTTACCTTTACATTCTTTTTGATGAAAGGGGATAAGATGCTTAAAGGTATAACTGCGATATGCTATAATAAGGTGAGGCGGTAATCCTTTCCTGTGCCATTCAAAATTTATACACATACACAGTGGCACACACACACAAATTGAACCCACCCATACATTGTTTTGCAAGAAGATTGAAACAGTCTGCTCTTTTCAAGATGTTGGGAAGTCTTGTTTTGTATGGGGATGCTGAGAAGACAGCAGAATCAGTTCACCGTAGAAAGAACTTTCACGGAGGAGGCTGCACCTTTCTCTAATTATATCACAAATTGCTGTTTCTAAACAGCAGCTGAACTGTTGGCAAAAAAACTCTAAACCATATTTATGATTTTAAAAGTCTCAACTTCTATTTTAAATGACGTCACTTAGATATTTTACCTCCTAAGCATTTTACTCATTTTTACAAAAAAAAAATTCTGTAAAAAATTCAAAAGTTGAAATCTTTATTATCCACCTCTTCACTCTTTTTCCAATTGTCTTTCTTAATCTAAAATTACACATTAGTATTTTGTACATTCAAAATACCAATTTTATTAATTTTTCAAAGAATTCTTAAGTAATGGTGGAATATATTGTAACAAAGTAGTGTCGAGGTCATTTTCCTACAAAATACTTGTTTCCAAACATTAACCACATAATTTTACAATTAAAGTTGCCATGTCAAGGAGAAAAATGATAATCATTGTGGAATTTTCATTTTTCACATGACTCTGAAACGTCTCTTGAGTTTTATTAATGAAATCCTTTTTAATTTTCACTCTTGATTTCCTTGCGTTAAGAATGATATCCCGTATTATCATAAGGCCTCAATGAATGGGAAGCAGTACAGCGCTTTGGCTGAGGTGTGCTAGGGTTAGCACATACTTATGAAATATCTGATCTGTGCCGCGTACGAGTCACCTTTCCAGGATGCTATCATTGTTTTTTAATGTGTTCCGTTCTTATCGCTTTTTCTTCATATCGATAAATTTTGAACTTTTTTTTTACTGGTATCTCACCTAAAGGAGATCTAATCCTGCATTACTTTCAATAAAATTCCACAGAGGCCACAAGCCAAAAAATCGTATTATTAGTTTTGGTTTAATTTTCATTTTTCGAAGTAGTTTATCTTTCTATCACATACTGATTTATAATTGTTGTGGAAATCAGATATGTTTTTTCCCCCCATCAATCACAAATGAAAAAGGAAGTCATGTTCAAAGAAAAAATTACCTTTTATAAGAAAAAAAACCATTTGTTTCGGTCCTCTGTCTGTCTAGGACGTGAAAAGAAATTATGCCATTAAGTGTGCACAATAATTTTTGCGATGTGAATATTAGAACACATTCCCATTTCTGTCATAAATCTAACTGATTTGTGGGCGGACCTGCAAACTCCACTCGTATCTCGAGATAGGCGCCTTGGAAGAAGCGAAGAAGCGATCTAGTCTGTAGTGTGAACCAGTGACAGCAGCCTGTGATAATCTGCAGGATGCACGTCCATCTAGCAGCTATCGGGTGAGTATCTGGACTTTTCAGACAGGAGAAAGATTGGGATAAAGTGCGCGTCCTGGCCATGAAAAGCTTGCAGGTTTTAATGTTCTGATTTACACGCTGGATGGCGGCCACGTGTTTCTCTGCTTTAGGCGTTCAGGAATCAGTACCGTAGGAAAAAATAACAACCAATCTGGTGCTCTCTCTATCGTTCTCTCTCTCTCTTTCTCTCTCTCTCTCTCTCTCTCTCTCTCTCTCTCTCTCTCTCTGTCTGTCTGTCTGTCTCCTCTCCTCTTCTCTCTTTCTCTGTTTGCACCTGTTAGGACCACAACTGAACCGTCTGAAGAGAGGTCAACACGTAAATCCTTGAATTTCTAAAGTCACTCTTGTTCAGATCACTTCATGTCATCGTAGGCCCAAAACAAACATCATCATATCCAAAGATCAATGATCCATTAAAAAAGATGATGTCGATAAAAAGATGAACGTATCGGAGATCAATTCTCTCTTTCGAACTTTGTCACCAAATTTAAATTGTTTTTAAATTATTGTGGCGTTACATTATCAGCTGGCAAGTCTTAAATTGAGCAGCTGACACTTAGTATGAAATGGTTTAGATTTACTTCCATTTTACAGTTGGTGAGCATTGGGATGAGGGTACGTTCAAAGCAATCTTTATAATTTGACTTAGGTATAAAGTTGCCCATCGGCAAGACGTTAAATACTATGCGGCGTGCCTGCCAAACACATCGTCAGCTGTTACCAGCAGTCACAGCGTCACAATTAGCGAGTCTTACTGGCCTGGAGAGTTCTCGTGGTACTTTTACCTTTTCGTTAGTCACATTTACTCGTCTTTCTCTGCCGTTAACCTCTCTCTCCCCCTTCTCGCCTCCATCCCTCATCTCTCTCTCTCTCTCTCTCTCTCTCTCTCTCTCTCTCTCTCTCTCTCTCTCTCTCTCTCTCTCTTTCTGATTGCAGTTTGCGGTTTGTCAAAGTATAGCATACATGAGAGAGAGAGAGAGATAGATAGATAGATAGATAGATAGAGAGAGAGAGAGAGAGAGAGAGAGAGAGAGAGAGAGAGAGAGAGAGAGAGAGAGAGAGGGAAGGGGAGGGGGGATGTTTAACTGTCGTTAATAAGGAAATGCTATTGAAAATTAACTTTTATCGTATGGAAACTCTCAAATCCACGCGTTTTGCATCATTTGTACAGAATTAACAAAAAAATATTTTTGTATGTAAAGTTTTAAATCTTTGAGCATTTTCTACATGTTTTCAAGAGCTGGTAATAGCGAGTGTGTTTTAAGAATACCATAAGAGCTTACGCCATGGTGCTGGGGGCCAGTCAGTTAGTTCAATGTCTAGAACTCCTCGGAGGTGAGCAAAGTTCATGTACACACCTTTTTATTTTTTACGCGTCTTGCCATCGGCAGCCTTTCTGCGCCTCAGCTTATAGAAATAACAGCTTTTTTTGCCAAGGGAATCAGGTTATCTTTTGCTAAAGGCAGTCTATTTCAGCTCACCACCGCGGGCGTTTTCTTTGACACGTTCGACCCGTCTCTTTCACCCTCTCCGCTCTACGTTCTCTCTTCACCCACTGCATGCACGGCCGCGCCACTAAAACAAATCAGAAAAACTAAAAAACTAGAAATCTACCTTCTGCCTGAAATCCATGGTGGAACACTCGCAGTGAGCATGGTTGCTTCTCCCATACATGTGGGTTACTTGAAACTTTGCATGGGCGTTCCTACGTATTCTGGAAGATTTGTAGACACATTTTAGAACTTTAAATCAAGTTTCATGACGCGATGATCAAACGTATCTTGGAAAAATAAAGCATGCCTTCCTATTGTGCTGATGCAGTGAGAAAACTATGGGAGAGTAAGATGTGGTGACGAGAAGAGCGGGCTGAAGTTTGTCAACTGGCGCTTGAGGGAAAAAATACCCACTTTATCAATTTCTTTTTTTTCTTCTTCTTCTCTTTTAAAAAATGGCACCATAAGAACAGACAGCGTTCAATTTCAACATCAATGAATTATTCTGTATGCCCCCCCCCCCCCCCCTCTCTCTCTCTCTCTCTCTCTCTCTCTCTCTTTCTCCATTCTCTATTATACACACATACACATATTCTTTAGTCACCAGTCGCATCTCATAAAAACGATTGCACGAACCAACTTATATTTTATATCTGGTTCCTCCATTAGAATCATTAGATCTATCCAAGAGGAAAAGATGGGAGTTTTTAGAATCATAATCCTCATTGCGGCAAAAAAGGACGGGTTATTTCACTTCATTTATTCGGGGCTCGCATCTTTTAGGCTGTGGCCTGTGGAGTGTGAGGTGTGGAAATTGGACTAGTGCAAAAGTTCTTAAAGAATCCAATTTCCAGAATCGCGAATTCGTTTGATTGAGTTATTTTCATTAGGTAGAATGCGCCCCTTTTATCACCAAGGGCTGCTTGGTTCCAGGTAGTCAAAGTAACCTGAAGGTGGCGGCTTCAATAAAACCGTGACTGGCTGCTCCTGGGCCCGCCTAGCACCAGAAATCTATCACACACACACGCTCCTGGCTCTGGTGGTTAGGCTTGTGCTGCCAGACCTGAAGGAAACAATAATTGTAGCTTGCCTTGCGCTCTGGAACCTAGCGGTCCTGAGATAAACGAACGTCTGCGTGAGGCGCGAGGCGAGCCTTGCAGCTAGGCCAAGTTCAGGCGGAGCTCTATCTAGTAGTACTGCTGTGTAAACCCTGGCTTGAGCCATTCTCCTCAGAGAATGAGAAAAACAGTCTGCTCGTTATCTGACCTGAGCTTACCTTCCTCAGTTTGCGTGGATGCTACACTGCAGGAACATGTCGATCTAGAGGGGCGAGAAGGCTGAACATCAGTATGGAAAACAAAAATAAGATCGAAGATTCAGATACAATGCACAGCTGAGTGCTGGTGTTTTTTCTCCGGATTTTCATGTGTGTGTGTGTGTGTTTGTGCACTTAAATATGTAAATTTATGTTTTTCCAATTCTATTTCAATTCTATCGGAGACTTCTATCGTTTCAGAGTCTGATATTCCAGTAACCATTGATGTAGGCAGCCAAAGTAGTTTTGAATGATATTTACAAATTAAAATGTGTATTGTTAGATCTAGATCGAGTGCGTGCATGTTTTTACCATTGCGCTGGATATTGATAAAGATCTAGTTGCAATAATCAGATTGCTTCTTAAGTGAATTTTTTTAGATCAGAACGCGATTGAGGGTAAATTCATCAAACTCCCCATCCTGTGCTAATTTCCTGGTTTCCCATATTCTGCATGGGACTTTCAGCCCGTTCAGTTATCACTTCCAGTGCAACATTGTGTACAACTTTTTAAAATTCTCAGACTTGCTCTCATGCAATATTGAATTAAAGAGCAATACCATCTTCTATAAGGCAAACTAATGAGTGGTTATCGATAGATTCTCTTTTGTTGTTTTAATTTTGTTCACCGATTGTTTGGATTATTTTCAAGGATGAAAGCTTATTCCGGTAAGCAAACGACCTAAAACTAAAGAACTATGGGAATTTTCGATGAGATGGAGAACTTTATCATTGACCATTTCTCGGTCACTAAAAGACACAACGTTCAGCAGACGATTGAGATCACAAACACCACCGCTGGCCGGCAGCGATCAGTGTCCGAGCAGTCCAGCTCCGAACAAGTGTCCAGAGGTGGACCAGGAGGGCAGCAGCAGCAGCTATCGCAGCAGACTGTAGCATTGACACGCCAGGGACAAGTTCCCAGTGAGACTTTGCCCACAAGTAATGTGAGAGGTTCGAGCTCAGGTTCAGGAGGCTTGTCGTCCTCTCCAGGAACAGGAGATCGGCCTAATTGGACAGATAACTCTTTGGGAAGAAATGACGACCACCGGCTTTCCTCTCCACATCCTGAGAACACGACCCAACCAAGCCCGTCACACAGATCTCAATATACTGACCCCGCACAAACCTCCCCTTTCTTTCGCGAACTTCTTTCATGGGGCGAGAGAACGTCCAATACGATGGGATTAAATGAACGTCAACGGCACCTCCAGAGTTTGGAGAATGTTTCTTACAGAAGTCCTCAGGCCGAAAGGGCATCGTTTCGAAGCCCTCAGTTAGAGCGCGTGAGTTTCAGGAGTCCCCAGGTAGACAGGTTTTGTCTGCCCTCATCCCCTGCCCGAACCCACAGAACTTCATGGGTCGATCAGTCGGGTATGTCTTCTCGTCCGCCCGGAGCCAGGCGATCTTACTCCCTGGAGCAAGTTTCTAGTCCACCAGGTCTGAGACGAACAGCGAGAGTGTCTGCGTGTCCAGATCAGGCCCGGAATTCTCAATGTGAAGCTCTGCCGCCAACACCTCCGTTACGCGCCGAAAGAGAGCATCAGAGAACAACACCGCAGTCAGAGAACTTGCCACCCAATTCTCCGTTCAGAACAGAAAGACCCCGCCTGCCTAGCGCTCCTCTCTTATCTCATGGCCGGAGCTCTCCCACGGCCAGCTGTACGCTCCACATGATGCCTGAAGCCAGGTCCCCGCAGTCAGAGAACAAAATTAACGCAGCCATAAGCGGCGAGTCTCCCCCTTCGCCTCGCCTGCCTCCTTCTGTCAGTTCGACGTTGACCTCAGTGTCTTCCTGCGGGAACTTACCGGAGACCTCGGGTGCGAGCATAACAATAAGAACCGTCTCCAAACCCAAACTGGTACGTTTACGCTCCGAGCCGTGCTCGCCCAGTTTTACCACGGGACACGGGGAAGTCAACTGCTGCTCCGGCCACAGTGCTGGCGCCACTGACTCGCGGAACATACGGCGTCGCCGCGAGGAGCTGAAGCGGTCGCAGTCTTTCGAGGCGCGGTCTCCGTCCTGCCAGGAGGCTTTGTGGATGGGGATCAACATGCCGAATCAACTGGTCATCACACGGCCACAGCTGTGCCGCACTAGGCTCAACAGGAAACATCTCTCTCTACATCTTGAAGGTATACGCCATCGATAGTTTACATTAGCGTCAATATTCTGTTTCAATTCCCAAAACTTAGTGAATTAATTGATATACTTTTGAATTTTCAGCTTTCCCATCACGGTATTAAGTTAAGATTCTGTAATTTTGATCGCGTTCTTTTTATCACTCAATTCTTAGCCTTACCTTTGAAAAACGAAACGCGTGTTTTTCACTAAATCTGTTATGCTCTAGCTTCATTCGTTATTGTGGGAAGGTTAGGTTCGATTTTATTGACGATCAGTAGCCGCGGAAACAAAATCCATGTGTTACTAGAGTGATTGTAAACAATGGTTCACATTCCCTTAACAGCAAGATTGTGTGAAAAAGCATAAATCTTGCTCACAATGGGCATCATGCGCTGACAGAGTAAAACTCTACCTGCGCAACAAATAATATTGTCTGATACCAGCACTGTTTTTTCCATATCGTTTAGAGCCAACAAAAAACACTCATTATGTTTCCCTCTCTTATGTTCAGTCTCTCTCACTCTCTGACTCTCTCTGTCTCTGTCTGTCTGTCTGTCTGTCTGTCTGTCTGTCTGTCTCTGTCTCTCTCTCTCTCTCTCTCTCTCTCTCTCTCTCTCTCTCTCTCTCTCTCTCTCTCTCTCTTATTTTCTATCACTCCCAATCACTCACTCACTCACTCTCACGTCGGGTCAAACAATTTTAGCTCTCGGTGTCCTGAGTTTTGTGCTGTTGCTTCCTTTTCCAATTTTTGTATTACCTGTTTGATCAGTACTGTCTGTGCTTTAATTCTATAACTCTGTGAGTTTTACGAAGCGTCAAACCATACTTTATTTTTGTTGTTGTTGTGTCGCATGTCACCCTTCTTTTTCCACATTCCACAGAAAGCACACTGCTTGTATCACTCTTTACGATTTAACTCTAATGTCAAAAGACATTAACACCAATTTCATTCCAGGAAATAAATAGATATGGGATATGTAACCTTCCCCCCCAAAAAAAAAACAACAAAAAAACAAAAAAACAAACAAACAAAAAAACCCCCAAAAAACAAAAAAAACAAATAAACAAAAAAAAAAAAAAACAACAAAATAACAAAGCAATCAAAAACCAACAAAACTCCAACAAAGTTAAGATGATCTAACCTTGTTTAAGATTGGCCATACCAAATTTTTAAGGACTCTGGAACCAAACTGTCGATGTGGTTTGTCTCATATCATGATTAAGTGCGGTTGAAGCCAACCTTTTGGGAGCACAGGGTTGCTCTGTGTTGTCATCGACTTGTTTGAAATTGATTTAAAGACTCATTCTTAGCTGTAAAATACTGTATGTTTTTTTCAAAGATTTAAGTGGTTTAAGCTCGAACTGAGTCAGATTTTTCAACCCTAGATGTGTAGTCTTTGTCTCGGTAACTGACAGATGTTTTCATTGAAGTTCCTGTGTTTCTAGATCGTCTAATACAGGTTTAAAACAAAACAAAACAAAGAAACACGTGCGCGCGTGCTGGTGTAGATAAAGACTGAGTTTTCCAGCACTAGTATCTAGCGGCTAACCAACGCCTGCTCAGCGATAATAACTGGGTGGGTGGGAGAGATGCCTAGAGCTCGCATTTACAACTACTGACCACTCTGTAGTTCACGCAGATATGAATAATGAAAAGATTTTTGTAAAGACAGCTTTTTGTTGTGTCATTGAAACAGTTCTGAAAAAATATATATGAAATATTGCGCATCGATTCTGGGCTATTCCTTTTGCAATTACACACCTGATCAAGTCACTTTAATGTTGATACTGTTTGTATTCTTTAAGCTTACCTGGTGTTTGTGAGCATGGAAAGAAGTGACCTTTTGCAATTACACACCTGATCACGTCACTTTAATGTTGATACTGTTTGTATTCTTTAAGCTTACCTGGTGTTTGTGAGCATGGAAAGAAGTGACCTTTTGCAATTACACACCTGATCACGTCACTTTAATGTTGATACTGTTTGTATTCTTTAAGCTTACCTGGTGTTTGTGAGCATGGAAAGAAGTGACCGTAATTATATAAGCGCTGTATTTGATAGGGATTTTATACTATTCTTTTACTTCGCCTTTCATTGCTCTCATACATGAACATATTTCAATTAGTTAAATCGTAAGCAGTATGTTCTTCGTTTTTACTAAAAATTTAGTTACGTTGTAGCTTGACTCGCTTTTTTAAAATTCCGTGAAAATGCCGGGTTATTTAAAAATCATTTCCTAGTGTGAGTAATGCTCCAAAGTTTTAGTTTCCAGCAACAGTAGATATTTATGATTTTGAAATCCTTATAAAAACTTCTAGATGAGTGACGAGAGAATGGAATTTCGTAACTAAAATTTTTTAAAATCCAAACATCCCAGGCGAACCAAATGCAATGCAGATTTCAATATTTTTTTATTCAGTACATAAGGAAAACAGAAACTGTTAAACATCACTGCGATATGAGAATAAGTGAAAGCTTTGAAGAGTAGACAAGGACATGTTAAAAAAAATGACTGCAGTTAACTGAATTTATGTGAGAATTCTTATTTGAAATCTTAAATGAAATATAAGCGAAGATACAAGAAAAAAAAAAAAAGAAAATCATTTACCATTACACCTGATCCACAATAACTAGAAGAAACCTACACAAATTTCATCTGGTGAAACAAGCACCTGAAAATCTTGGAGCTCACCTAGTGAAACAAGCACCTGAAAATCTTGGAGCTCACCTAGTGAAACAAACACCTGAAAATCTTGGAGCTCACCTAGTGAAACAAGCACCTGAAAATCTTGGAGCTCACCTAGTGAAACAAGCTCCTGAAAATCTTGGAACTCACTTAGTGAAACAAACACCTGAAAATCTTGGAGCTCACCTAGTGAAACAAACACCTGAAAATCTTGGAGTTCACCTAGTGAAACAAGCTTATGAAAATCTTGGAGCTCACCTAGTGAAACAAGCACCTGAAAATCTTGGAGCTCACCTAGTGGAACAAGCACCTGAAAATCTTGGAGCTCACCTAGTGAAACAAGCACCTGAAAATCTTGGAGCTCACCTAGTGAAACAAGCACCTGAAAATCTTGGAGCTCACCTAGTGAAACAAGCTCCTGAAAATCTTGGAGCTCACCTAGTGAAACAAGCTCCTGAAAATCTTGGAGCTCACCTAGTGAAACAAGCACCTGAAAATCTTGGAGCTCACCTAGTGAAACAAGCACCTGAAAATCTTGGAGCTCACCTAGTGAAACAAGCTCCTGAAAATCTTGGAGCTCACCTAGTGAAACAAGCTCCTGAAAATCTTGGAGCTCACCTAGTGAAACAAGCTCCTGAAAATCTTGGAGCTCACCTAGTGAAACAAGCACCTGAAAATCTTGGAGCTCACCTAGTGAAACAAGCACCTGAAAATCTTGGAGCTCACCTAGTGAAACAAGCTCCTGAAAATCTTGGAGCTCACCTAGTGAAACAAGCTCCTGAAAATCTTGGAGCTCACCTAGTGAAACAAGCTCCTGAAAATCTTGGAGCTCACCTAGTGAAACAAGCACCTAACCGATCAATTAGTGCGTCATCTTTACTCAAAGCGTTGTATCGGCTACCTGTCAAACAACGCATCACCTGTAACATCACAGGTCTAGTTTCTGAAATCCTTCTCGACCATTCATCACTCTCACATTTAAATGATTTTGTCTCCATCCCACATCCCTCAGAGGACATCTTGCATCCGGAAAAAAAAAAGATCGTTTCGAGGAAATGTAAAACACTTCAAAACATATGGAAAATATCATTTTCAAATGGTGCTGCTGAGAAATGTTGCTCGAAAATGTTAATAATCATAATTATGCTACTATCACCACTTTTAAAAAGAGACTTCAAACTCATCTTCTCATGCAGTTTCCGAAACACTAGATCTCGACCTATGTTACCATTCATCGCCCACACTAGATCTCGACCTATGTTACCATTCATCGCCCACACTAGATCTCGACCTATGTTACCATTCATCGCCCACACTAGATCTCGACCTATGTTACCATTCATCGCCCACACTAGATCTCGACCTATGTTACCATTCATCGCCCACACTAGATCTCGACCTATGTTACCATTCATCGCCCACACTAGATCTCGACCTATGTTACCATTCATCGCCCACACTAGATCTCGACCTATGTTACCATTCATCGCCCACACTAGATCTCGACCTATGTTACCATTCATCGCCCATTTTTCTGGAGTTTGATAACCGTGTACGATTCCCATGATTATACTTATTATAGCAACTTATAGTTTTCTTCACTTGCCCGACTAATTTCTATTGTGCAAATTTTGTATCCTCCGTAAACATACAATCTATATCTAGTTCTATATGAAGACCTATTATATTGTCTCATTATATTTAATAATATTTTACTGTTTGCACATGCTTGCCAGCTATGTGCTTAACTAGCCTAGATAGATAAATAAATTTATTGTTCTAAATATTGTAATAACTATGTCACAGGTTGATTGCTTGTGCAGCGGGCCAAGATGCTTACAAATTTTTATCGCTTCTTAGCGATTTGATTGCGAAGCACCTTAAACTTGTTAAAGGAAAAGCGCAATAATTAGAAATGACGTCTTCTTCTTCTTCTTCTTCTTCTTCTTCTTCTTCTTCTTCTTCTTCTTCTTCTTCTTCTTCTTCTCCTCCTCCTCCTCCTCCTCCTCCTCCTCCTCCTCCTCCTCCTCCTCCTCCTCCTCGTCCTCCTTGTTGTTGTTGTTGTTGTTGTTGTTAACTTCTGCACTGATGTGAGATAAGAAAAGTGTGACATTTAGTGTACTTGCAATATGCAATACTTATTTTCATATTAAGAATTTTGATAATGATAATTATCGCAGACTTTACGGAAAATACTTCTATGAACCTTATTTGATTAAAAGATTACAAAACGTTTCGATGGGCCATGCTTGAAACATGAAAGCCGAAGCCCCGGTGCATGCTTGAAAAATTGCCTACTTGACGGGAACTATTGAGGGCGGTTAGAGCCAGCCTGCATCATAGGATGTATCCTTTTTGACGGACGTTACGCAGCCAACGATAGAATCCTTAGTAAGAGCAAGAAAGAATACTATTGGAGCAAAAGGAAAATGATTAGGTTTTATGAAGATCATCTCACTTGCACATTTTGAAGTAATTTTTTAAACTTATTTAGAAGACGGCTTGTATTTTCGTTAGAGATCTCGGATTTATGTGTCGTTAATCTCCTTTAATCAGTGCTGTGTCACCATACAAAACCAAGATAGAGTTAGGACGCGTTAAAAACTTGAGAACCACTTGGTCGGTTTGAAATGTCGACTGCAATAGCATGAAAGCGTTATTGGGAAGTATGAACACAATGTCATGCTATAGCATCCAGAGATATGGTAGATGAAGGCATATAGCATGAAAGCGTTATTGGGAAGTATGAACACAATGTCTTGCTATAGCATCCAGAGATATGGTAGATGAAGGCATATAGCATGAAAGCGTTATTGGGAAGTATGAACACAATGTCTTGCTATAGCATCCAGAGATATGGTAGATGAAGGCATATAGCATGAAAGCGTTATTGGGAAGTATGAACACAATGTCATGCTATAGCATCCAGAGATATGGTAGATGAAGGCATATAACATGAAAGCGGTATTGGGAAGTATGAACACAATGTCATGCTATAGCATCCAGAGATATGGTAGATGAAGGCATATAACATGAAAGCGGTATTGGGAAGTATGAACACAATGTCATGCCATAGCATCCAGAGATATGGTAGATGAAGGCATATAGCATGAAAGCGTTATTGGGAAGTATGAACACAATGTCATGCCATAGCATCCAGAGATATGGTAGATGAAGGCATATAGCATGAAAGCGTTATTGGGAAGTATGAACACAATGTCATGCCATAGCATCCAGAGATATGGTAGATGAAGGCATATAGCATGAAAGCGTTATTGGGAAGTATGAACACAATGTCATGCCATAGCATCCAGAGATATGGTAGATGAAGGCATATAGCATGAAAGCGTTATTGGGAAGTATGAACACAATGTCATGCCATAGCATCCAGAGATATGGTAGATGAAGGCATATAGCATGAAAGCGTTATTGGGAAGTATGAACACAATGTCATGCCATAGCATCCAGAGATATGGTAGATGAAGGCATATAGCATGAAAGCGTTATTGGGAAGTATGAACACAATGTCATGCCATAGCATCCAGAGATATGGTAGATGAAGGCATATAAGTCTGAACATGTGAATGCTGGGTCAAACATATTTCTACTTTCGTTTTGTTTCTTCTCCATCACTTATTAGCCTATTTTTTTTCAATTGGCTTACTCAGTGACAGGAAATGATATGAGGTTTTCAAGTACTAATCGGCAAGTTTATCAAAGTTAAGCTTCTACTTTTCTTGAGACACTAGAGGCGAGCTCACGCCTGCGTGGAGGCCGGGGATATGCATGGAAACATTTTAGTAGATGCAGCGGTAAAAAACCTACATTTCAGCATTGCACAGTATAACGCAGTACAAACTCACCAGCTCGTCTCTCTTGTTTAAACATGCGCGTGTCTCAGTGTCTTCGTGACTCGAAGCGGTACTGTGGAGGCACAGGCTGAAATCTCCAGTGAGATATCTAGATCTAGAACACAAGTCTGATAGCGACCGTATTTAGTGAATCTCAAACTGGGCTAGAGCTATACCAAGCCTGTACGCCTGTATCAGTTTGAAACCACTAGCGAGGTTTAGAATTGAGGTATTCTGTGACAAAAATGTTTGAAATTTATTTATGTGAATACTTTAGTTTGACAGCAAGTACAAATAAAGGTTTCTTTTCAAGATTCTAGATCAAGATCGTAAATCTGCCCAATTTTGTATGGAGAGAGAGAGAGAGAGAGAGAGAGAGAGAGAGAGAGAGAGAGAGAGAGAGAGAGAGAGAGAGAGAGAGAGAGAGAGAGAGAGAGAGAGAGAGAGAGAGAGAGAGAGAGAGAGAGAGAGAGAGAGAGAGAGAGAGAGAGAGAGAGAGAGAGAGAGAGAGAGACACACACACACACACATACGTAGTGGTTTCCAAGTAACGGAAATAGTAATTATGATTTCAAACGAAACGAATTTTTTTTTTTCTTCACGTTCTGTTTCAGCTTAGATAACGATTTGCATCCTCAGAACTGATTTCTGCTGGGAGCTGTTTTCAGAGTTCCGAGCTGAAAGCATCATGAAGGATCGCTTCTCTTTATAAATATATATATATATATATATATATATATATGGTTGATGGTTTGTTTTTTTTCAAGGACTTTTTGTACCAAACAGGATATGTGAATGAGTCTTTAGCTGAAATCTCCCATCTTTTTCATTTTAATGATAGAAATAATGTTTGGACACTTTATGCAGATGTGGCCTATGCAACCGTTTAATCTTAGATCAAGGGAAATACGGTGAATATTTGGCGTAGATGTTTGAAAATCTAATTGCACTATTATCTGTGTAAATATCAAAGTGTTCTCAACAGATCAAGAACTTCAGTCCTTCAGGTACTTTGTTACTAGCTTTGTCAAAATATAAAAAAAAAGCTTTTTGTGGCCTTCGATATGGCAAATTGGTTGGTTTTGTTTGTGTTTTTTTTTTTTTCTTCACGCAAAAAAAGTGATTTTCACTACCACGTCAATGAGGCCATCCGAGAAAAGCGTCAGCCTGAAACTCTCGTGTGTTACAATAGATGGGGCCGGCTTTTTTGTTTGTTTCTTTTCGCACCTTTATTAATTGCCGTGCACAATGGTTTATTATGATGGAATATCCTTTTTAAGACCACAAAAGTCATTTTTTTTTTCTTTTTTTTTTTTTTACCATCCTTATGGAAACTTTTCCAAATTTATGTTTATCTTTTTTTTTTTTTTTAATTGTGCAGCATTTTGAGCTATCTTTTATTGCTCTCGGCTTTTTAGGATCGTAATCATTATTTGGCAACACTCATATTATACACACAAGAAGCCTCGATCAGACAAGTGTCACAAATAGTTGTAATATGCCAGCGCGTATTTTTAGTTTGAACGACTGTTAAGCTGAAGACAAGAATGAAAAAAGCAAGGTTACCGATACTCTGTGTTCTTACAGGCTCCGTTTGGAAAACTTATCACTTAATTATAGCCTTAGCATGATCAAAAAAGTCTGCTCAAATCACTGGAATTCACAGTTGTATCATTTTCAACACTCCCTCCTCCTCCCCATCCTCCTCCTCCTCCTCCTCCTTCTTCTTCTTCTTCTTCTTCTTCTTCTTCTTCTTCTTCTTCTTCTTCTTCTTCTTCTTCTTCTTCTTCTTCTTCTTCTTCTTCTTCTTCTTCTTCTTCTTCTTCTTCTTCTTCTTCTTCTTCTTCTTCTTCTTCTTCTTCTTCTTCTTCTTCTCCTCCTATTTTTTTTTTCTTAACCGGCGATGGATGAGTTTAGGACCTCCTGTTATCAGTTCCGCCACGCCCGATGATAGCAGAAAACGCCTGAGATCACACCGTGGACGGGCTACATCAAACAATTCACCAAATCTTCTGCTTAGCGCCTCACAATCACCACCATCTTCCTGGTACAGTCTCATCCGGAAATTTAGCTCGATAGTGATGAGGTCTGCGACCTTTCTCCTCTACCTTCATGCCCTGGCAGCTGTCCAGGAATAGAACTGTCTGTGGACCATTATAGAAATAACCAACGCATTCCTTCTCGTCTACTTTTTTTTATTATTTATATCCATATGTAGAGTGATTTGCAAGTCTATTGAAATCGGCGCTCTCAAATTTTCAAGTGTTGATAGAAAAAAAAAAAGATCCGTTTACAAATTGAATCTAAACTAATGTTGAGACGAGCACTAATGAAGCCCACGTGATCAAACACCCTCCTTTATGTCCAAGCGTAGTCCACGAGCTGTCTGAGAATCATGCTGCTCCTTCTCTCACCTCTCCCGCCTAAACAAAAAAAATGAAAGAAAATTGCTTTGCAAGGGATTTTTGTTATGGAGAGAAGCACTTAGGGCATAATGATTTTTCAATGCGAACTTTGAGGTATCTTTAAGATATGCTGTGTTCTAAAATCTTTCAGATACAATTATGTTTAACTAATGGGGCAACTGAGAGAAAACTTGTTCAACTAATGGGGCAACTGAGAGAAAACTTGTTTAACTAATGGGGCAACTGAGAGAAAACTTGTTTAACTAATGGGGCAACTGAGAGAAAACTTGTTTAACTAATGGGGCAACTGAGAGAAAACTTGTTCAACTAATGGGGCAACTGAGAGAAAACTTGTTCAACTAATAAACTGAGAGAAAACTTGTTCAACTAATGGGGCAACTGAGAGAAAACTTGTTCAACTAATGGGGCAACTGAGAGAAAACTTGTTCAACTAATGGGGCAACTGAGAGAAAACTTGTTCAACTAATGGGGCAACTGAGAGAAAACTTGTTCAACTAATGGGGCAACTGAGAGAAAACTTGTTCAACTAATGGGGCAACTGAGAGAAAACTTGTTCAACTAATGGGGCAACTGAGAGAAAACTTGTTTAACTAATGGGGCAACTGAGAGAAAACTTGTTCAATGACTACCATCCCTGGGGAGCGTACAGCAAGGAAATGTGACGGGTCCAGAATATGTCGTTCCATGCGGTCTGGTGGAGAAGTCTTTTCAACTCCTGTGTGGTTTTACAGTTCTGGCAAAAAAACACTTACATACACGCGCGATTTGCCTCTAAGTTAACCTCTCTCTCTCTCTCTCTCTCTCTCTCTCTCTCTCTCTCTCTCTCTCTCTCTCTCTCTCTCTCTCTCTCTCTCTCTGTGTGTGTGTCTCCTTCTGTGTGTGTCTCTCTCTGTCTCTCTCTCTCTCTCTGTGTCTCTCTGTCTGTCTGTCTCTCTCTCTCTCTCTGTGTCTCTCTCTGTCTGTCTCTCTCTGTGTCTCTCTGTGTCTTTGTCTCTCTCTATCTCTCTCTGTGTGTCTCTGTCTGTCTGTCTGTCTCTCTCTCTGTCTCCTTCTGTGTGTGTCTCTCTCTCTGTCTCTCACTGTGTCTGTCTGTCTGTCTGTCTGTCTCTCTGTGTCTCTCTCTGTCTGTCTCTCTCTGTGTCTCTCTGTGTCTTTGTCTCTCTCTATCTCTCTCTGTGTGTCTCTGTCTGTCTGTCTGTCTGTCTGTCTGTTTCTCTCTCACTCACTCTCTCTCTCTCTCTCTCTCTCTGTCTTTCAGGTAGTTAGAACCGCATGCTGTGTAATGAGCTTATTTTGTCCAGATGCTATTCCCTATTGTGCTAGTGGGTGTAGCACCGTCTTGAACAGTTTGGGTTAACGGATGAAGCAATGAATCTCCGCAGGTATGACTGGCGACCTGAACAGTCTGCGGGCCCCGTCATTACAGTTCCACGACGTCCACGGCGACAACATCGAGCTGTTGTGTAACAAGAGCCGTGCTCGCCGCCATGAGAGCTTCTGTAAAGGCATCTGCTTCAGCAACAGGCCCATCAACATCAATGAAAGGGTGAGTAACTAACTGTGCACTACATGTATTGTCTTCCCTTCGTGTGGTGAACCATTCGACTAAGACCTGTTGAAACTTGTTGTAGCCGATTTTAGCCGCAGTGTAATCGGTTTTAGATTTAAAAACCTATTGCAATCTGCCTGATCCCCAGAGGAGTTCGCTAAGCTTTAGGAAGAGATAATGATCACAGTATGGTGGTCAAGCTGTACTTAGAAAATAATCAATTATGATGTGTCAACAGCAGTGAATCTTTGCCCGTGAAACGTTTCCTGTATGTGCAATTACTAAGACAGCAAAGGGAGTATGTGATGGGGCGACACTCTAGACCATAACAGTGGAGCAATTAGTACACAATGATGGCCACACGAAGTTCCTCCTTTCGCACACACCCACTAGGAAGTTAGTCCGAAAACTGATTAAAACAGAGCAGAGACGTAGCTTTTATAAAGGAGAAAGTCTTGAGAGACTGTGGGAACGTTGAACACTCATGAACGTTCAGAGACGGTGGTTTCATATGAAACAGATTGCGTTTCACACTCTATCAGAATAGCGGTCCATTATGTTGATTTATGCAAGTCAAGAACCAAGTTAAAAATATCTCCTTTAGACAGGTATTAATTTTTAGGGTTACAGGGGTTAGTTTTATGCTTTTTTGGTGGCGAAACATTCACAGCTATAATTACGTAAATTTTTACGAGTACACCAAAATAAGTGGGAAAATGTAACCAAACAAGCCATTTAAAGTTAAGTACGTCCATTGTGATATTATGCTATAGCACAAAAAGTGAAATTTTTAGCAGTGTAATGTATGGTTCGTCAGCCTACGTGTTTGGAGAATAGACAAAAGACTGAAAGATAAAACAGGAGTTGTGCTTTATGCTTTTCTGCTTTCAGAAATCATGTTATTGTTTTGATTTGTTTTGTTTTTTGATTCCCATGTAGCAACTGTGGTTGTTAGCTTGAGGGGAAAACACATTCCACGCAACAAGTCCACAAATTTTCTTTGTCGACAGAATCGTTTTTCATTGTATGCACAAGATATGATGCCAAGAAAAGCGGCATAAATCTAGAGGTTAACATAAACTTTAGAGTTTCTCTGGTTCTGAACCAAAGGACATTAAAACATGTTAAATGATGAGAGGTTTTGTTGGGGGGGGGGGGGGATCTCGTGTGAAGGTAAATTAATCTGAAAACCCCATCTCTACAACAATTTCCGTATAAATGGGTTGAGATAACGGGACCAAGGCTTCATCTACCGTTCTCATTATACCCAACATCAGTGATTAACAATGCATTTGACGGATCTTAAGAACAGTTAGCTTCCACTAATACCAGTGTATACCATACAATTAGGCGTCCAATCTTTTCAACTGAAACCGAAATGGCTTACAAGGTACTTATATAGATATGTTAATACTAAAAACCGCGTGTCGATGGTTGGCAGCTCTGTCTTTGTTACAAGTAAATGTCTCTGACATTAAGGTAAAAAGTTTGAACTCTCAAATCTTTGAGCTTTGACCTCCCGTATTTGTGTATAACGAGATTGTGAGGTCGGAATCCACCCTCTCGGATCAGTCTGTCCTTTCTCTGGAATAGAAGAGTCCTAGATAAGAACTGTATTGATCTGACTAATCAACACAAACCGTTCTTCTCTTACCTGTGGACTCACAACTGTTCTCCAAACATACACTCATCTGTATCTCTCGTGTTGTATGGAGTCGAACATCGTTCTGCCACACGATGAGACCGGTAATCGTTGGGCACCGCGCCAGGCGTGCAAGTCGATCAGGTTCCAATTGCGGCGATCATCTGGCTTTGGTTGTGAAAGCCGTTAGAGCAGTAAACAACGCGGCAAGCTGGCGGCCTGGAACTGCCTCCCTCCCTCCCTCTCTCTCCTCCGGTGTACGAGCTCACTACCTGTTTACTACTCATAGCCAGCTTATGTAATGAGATCAGCGCTTTACCTTGGGTGTTCTCTCATTTTTTTTTTTATTTGTCTGGAGCTTACAAAATCTTTAAAGTTCGGTTTGCAATAAAAACGATATTTTTTTTGAGTAATGGTTATGTTCCTCCAATGCTAAGGTTAGTCTGTCAGTGATTATCTTCATGTACTTTGTTGCATCGTTTTTGAAATACATCGAGAGCTTTCATCAGTCTGACAGCAAGCTATTGGGATAATTAATTGTAATGGATTTTAAGGAATTATGTAAACTGCGAGCCAAAAAACAGAGAATGGATTATTTAGGAAATTCAATAACGCGGCTAACATTATTTCTTTCATCATGGAATCTCAAAGTCCTTTAACATAATAACATGTCAGGCTTGTTCACCTTTTCACATCAGTGATGCATCCTACATTGAGTACTGCTTGGCTTTATTGGAACTGTTATCATTGGAATGATATCAAGGTATTTACTGTTAGAGGGCAAGGAGAATGTTATCCTATCTCTGTCCTGACTTAACTTGGAGCCTGGCTAGCTGCAGAAGTTGCTGAGAGGAATGCTAGAGGGAATACATCACAGGTTCTTAAAGAGTTTCAATATCTAAACATCATCTGAGGTGCTAAAACTCACAAACAACGACAACAACAAAACAAAAACAAAAAACGCTCAGCCGAAAGAAAAAAAGATATTTTACAACGCGGATCAAGGACTTTAGCTAGCTAAATAAATGCTTCTGGTTGAAAGACAAAAATCATGACTTCTGAAAACAAGTGTTATAAGAAATATGCTGGACTTATCCCAGCACTCAAGGAAAGGTTGATTATGAGGGAGCGCACGGCCCACTCGGTTTGCTTCTCAAACCAAGGGTCTGACAGCAGCAGTGTCAGTATGACTGAAGGAAGAAGTAGTTGGAAACAAAGAAATTCGGTCACGATTATATCAGGTATTATCAGCTAATGTCTTTCAGAGCGAGAAAGTAGTGATGGACAAGAGGGGTTGAGCAAATACTCGTTATTGTTATTTGTATTATTCATTTATTCATATTCTTTTTTGTTTTTGTTTGCTGCAAACGTATGGAGTGACCTGATTTGAGAAGTCAGACGTTGTTTCAAAGCAATGCTGTTCTTTAGACCATTTGATCAATACAAGGACCAATAGAATATTTATGCGTGTGTGTGTGTGTGTGTGGTGAGAGAGGATGGAAACGATTCAAAAGGTGATGTAGCCAAAAAGAGAAACTGCTTCAACTGCTAGCAAGTGAATTTGAGAAGTGTGCGCAAATAGAACAAAGAAGATTTGTGGTCCATATTTTCCCGTATATCTTCAATGCTAATGGATATGATGATGCCTGAAAGAAATTCTGCGTGTCCACCTGTGGAGAACCGCCCCCCCCTGTAAATTCGATTATTCGCCTCAATAATCACGTGCTGTGTGACCCCTGCCTCTCAAGGTTTACGTTTATCTCGGCTTTGGTATTGACCTTAACTTGTGAGAAGCGGCGGTCGTTTGGTTTCCTCTCTTACCTCGAGGTCATCTACTTGTAGAATGGGTCCTGTTCTCCAGGATAAGCTTACCGGTGTATGAAAAAAGAGAGATTAATTCTGGAACCTAGTTTTGTATTTGCTCATCATCTCGACTTTTAACTTATTATTTGATTCCTGCGTTCATTGTAGCATGATCCTACCCTCCATTGAAGTTTTTAACTTTTACAAAAAATTTTTAAATCACACTTTTTTTTTTTAGTATTTTAGAAAGGGATTCCCTGAATTTTTTCTTCATTTTGATTTTGTTTACTGCGTCGGTTATCATGCGATCTAAACTAAAAGCCCATTTCTCATTGAAGGTTCTAGAAATTCGATGCAGCTTTATCCAACACTGCTCAACATAGTGGAGGACGAGTATTTATTGTATTATTTTTTTCATTTCTACTTTTTTTTTTTGCCTTTCCTTTTATAGGAACAAAAGGACGGGGTGAGTGGGGACAAGCCTTTGTCAATGCGTATATGTATTTTCTATTCTCATCGTTTAGCCCAACTAGTTAAGTTATAAATCATTTCCGCGCACTATTCCACCCACCTCTCAGTTTAAATCTGCGTCTGTAATTATGTCTAAATACAAAAGCACTATATGTCAAGAGATTGTCTTACCAACATGTTCAGTTCAATGACTGTAAGTTTTTTATCACATTGAAAACTGGCCAGTTTACTCTTCTCTAAAGGCAGGTATTTGATCCTTTATCACACCATGAAAGCAAGATCTTCGGGCCATCCTTAGAATGCCTTAGTGCGGGGGCGCGTTCTTTACTGCCGCGCCTGTTGGGTGGAAACATTATGTGCTGTAGTTGAGATAGTTATTGCTTGGCTATATTTAGACGGTATCATCAAGTGATGGGACTAGTGCAAAATATTTGCAGGTTATTTTCAAACTCAGCCATTGACAGCGTTTGCTAAAAAATAAAATAAAAAGCGTCGTGTGTCAAGCGGGTGTGAGTGCTTGTGACTGCGGTTGTTTCTCATGATACCTCATGTCTTTCTCACGGGAGTAACTAGGATAGGACAAGGCCCGTGCTTGAGATTGTAGCCACGATAGCCACTTGATTTACGGGCACATGACTAGTTGGTGGTTTTTTTTGTAAGCGATCTATGTTTGTCTAGGAGAAGACCGGCCGAAATTTATCGTGATGCATGCTTAAGTGAAATCATGCGGGTTTTTTTTCTCTTAATGGCAACGAAAATCACATAGTGGCTCAAGGGTAAGGAATTACTGTATCTATAATTACTATATATATATATATATATACACACACGCACACGCGCTCGCGGAAAAAAAGTTTCCATTTCAATTCCGATTTATTATGTTTTCCTTTAAAATTGAAAGCATTACTCGAGATCCAACTAAGATTCAGCATTCTGATCTAGATCTTGACGAAGTAACTCTTACGGACATTGTTTTAAAATTAAACAGAAAATCTTAATACCGCTGTTGAGTTTTATAGAACTCTTTAAATCTATTCACTGGCCTCTTTCTTCATTGTTAAATCGAATCAATAAGACCCAAATTGAACAGTCAATTAGATTTACATGTAAATCAAAGTGTGGCGGCTACATTCTAACTAGCTTTGTGATATTTTAATAACTTTTGTAAGGCTGAGTAGCATGGAGCAGAAGTGTTAGGATGGAATTGGGCATCATTCCATACATTATGGAAAGGCTTTATTGATACGTCGATTCTAAACTGGAAAGGTAACCTGTTAATGTAAACTTACTACTACTTAGAATTTGGAGCAGTTGCCTCTATTTCTACCTATCACCCACCATTTCAAGAGGCAGTAAGGTGTGGCAACATTTTGAGTCTGCATTACGGTATGATGACTACCAAGAAACAGGGCGAGTCGCTAGTGCGTCCATAGATCTTCAGGTGTTGCTTGGTTATGAGGTTTTAATTGTAGCCTTACGTTTTACAAAATACGTGCAACCAATTGGGAAGCATAACTCCATTGGTTTTAATTAATTTTTTTTGTATTTATTTTTGCTGGGTTTGTTGGTCTCCTTCCCCCCCCCCCCCCATTTTCCAAATGAGGATCATTGTAATAAAAACCAGCCAACTATTAAGATGATTCAGTTGTATTGTATAATTTTAAGTCTGAGCAATCCAGATTTGAGCCATAGGCATCAAGTGGAATGCACACATGTGTGTGTGTGTGTGAGAGAGAGAGAGAGAAAGAAGGGGATCGAAATAAAGCTCACAATCATAGAGAGATAAAGAGGGAAAGCGTGCGTGTGCAGTGGAGTCAAAGAGGGGGAGAGAGAGAGAGAGAGAGAGAGAGAGAGAGAGAGAGAGAGAGAGAGAGAGAGAGAGAGAGAGACAGAGACAGAGACAGAGACAGAGAGAGAGACAGAGAGAGACAGAGAAAGACAGAGAGAGAGAGAGAGAGAGAGAGAGAGAGAGAGAGAGAGAGAGAGAGAGAGAGAGAGAGAGAGAGAGAGAGATTTAAGGAGAGTGAGTAAAGAAGGTGACTGAGAGAGAAAGGCTAGCTTTTTTTTTTTTTAGTTTTTGTGGGTTTTTTTTTTTTTCGGGGATGGGTTCGTTAATGAGTGACAGAGCGGTAAGAAGAGAAAGCGAGTGTTGTGGTTGGGGGGGGGGGTGGAAAGAGAGAGAAATGAGAGAAGGGTGGTGGGGAGAGAAAGGGATAGAGGATGGAAATTTTGGGACAGCCAGAACTGTTACAGAGAAAGAGGGAGGGAAAGAGAGAGGCTTTAGATGAAATTCAAACGACAAAAAAGTCATCGGATACATTGGAGCCATTGCCCTCTCTCTAGGTGGAAGAGGATAGTGGTTAGCATAAACTAGGACCTGATGATTCATTTTTCACAATTTTATCTTACCTTCGCGATTTATTTTTGTTTGTAAAGCCAGCGCCGAAGAATTGCCAGATCTGTAGGTCAGGATATCAGAGCACTGGACTCCTGGCTGCGCCAGGTCAGCCAAGCTTGGACCCAGGGAAATGTTGGCTCAGGTCACCTTTAAACCGGTTACAACAGGTTATTATGATAGAGACTTGAGACTTGGACGTCATCTTCATATACGCTTTCAATGCATCGGACTCTATCTCCTGAGGAATGGTCAGCATGCGATAACTTTGTGATAGGGGGCCAGTATCAAGTGTCAGCGCTGACCACCACGGTTGTGATCCAATCATGCATCAGAAACTTTCCTGGAATCTCCTATTGATTGGAATCTCAAACGGCATCTGTTATGTTTTATTTTTTTAACTTATTTTTTTTCCTTACCGCAAACGGTGTCGTATACTATGGTAGCCAATCGCCTTGGCAAATTGGAGCACTCGAGACATAATATTATGTCTTTTAGTATCGTGTGAGGAACCTAGGGGAGGCAACCCTCCTGTGGCCGACAGGACTGTCTCAGTTTGAGGAATGTTGGAAACCGTAGAGTTACATGTGCTGCTGCTTGCTGCGCGTATCTACGTGTCTGGCGCTTTCCTCCAGGCTTGAAGTTGATGAGCAGAAATGGTTTGTCTTGGGACGTTTGTTATTTCTTTGCTATTCTGTGTTCAAAGAAAGTGGTCTTATTTGTCTCTCAAGACACATTTCTATGTGCATTAAGATTTTTTGCTATGGGCAAGAGGTAATTGCTTGTTGAAATGTGTTGTTTGCGTTTCCGAGTGTCTTTAAGTATCGAGTTTTGCTTTTTTGTTTCTCTTCTGTCTCACTCGATTCCATTGAAAAATTTTCCAGCTCAATGTGGTCCTTCACATATAAGATATATTGTATATTTGTATCCTTTACAAAAGACCTAAGCGTCCCAGTAATGCCTATACTATGTTGTATAATCGAATTAAAGTATAGTGCATTGTTATGCATAAAAAGTCGCTGATTTTCAAGCTCATGGTCCTTTATATCTTTCCTTTGTGGCGATCACAGGTGTACGTGAAGTTTGTGGAAACCAACACGAGCTGGAGTGGCGTTTTGAGATTCGGCTTCACCAGTGTCAATCCCGCCACTTTGCGCGGCCCGGATCTGCCGCGCTACGCATGTCCAGACCTGACCAACAAGCCTGGCAACTGGGCCAAGGCTCTGGGCGAGCGCTACACCGCCAGCAACATCCTCCTGCACTTCAGCGTGAACCGCGCAGGAGACGTGAACTACGGCGTGAATGGTGAGGAGAAGGGCCTGTTCTTCAGCGGCGTGTCCACAGACCAGCCTGTGTGGGCCATGCTGGACATCTACGGTAACACAGTCGGCGTGGAGTTCTCTCATGCCAATGCAGGTCAGTACTGGGGTAGGTCTTGTTAGATCAGCCTGTGTGGACCATGCTGGACATCTACGGTAACACAGTCGGTGTGGAGTTCTCTCATGCCAATGCAGGTCAGTACTGGGGTAGGTCTTGTTAGATCAGACTGTGTGGGCCATGCTGGACATCTACGGTAACACAGTCGGTGTGGAGTTCTCTCATGCCAATGCAGGTCAGTACTGGGGTAGGTCTTGTTAGATCAGCCTGTGTGGGTCATGCTGGACATCTACAGTAACACAGTCGGTGTGGAGTTCTCTCATGCCAATGCAGGTCAGTACTGGGGTAGGTCTTGTTAGATCAGCCTGTGTGGACCATGCTGGACATCTACGGTAACACAGTCGGTGTGGAGTTCTCTCATGCCAATGCAGGTCAGTACTGGGGTAGGTCTTGTTAGATCAGCCTGTGTGGACCATGCTGGACATCTACGGTAACACAGTCGGTGTGGAGTTCTCTCATGCCAATGCAGGTCAGTACTGGGGTAGGTCTTGTTAGATCAGACTGTGTGGACCATGCTGGACATCTACGGTAACACAGTCGGTGTGGAGTTCTCTTATGCTAATGTAGGTCAGTACTGGGGTAGGTCTTGTTAGATCAGCCTGTGTGGACCATGCTGGACATCTACGGTAACACAGTCGGTGTGGAGTTCTCTCATGCCAATGCAGGTCAGTACTGGGGTAGGTCTTGTTAGATCAGACTGTGTGGACCATGCTGGACATCTACGGTAACACAGTCGGTGTGGAGTTCTCTTATGCCAATGCAGGTCAGTACTGGGGTGGGTCTTGTTAGATCAGCCTGTGTGGACCATGCTGGACATCTACGGTAACACAGTCGGTGTGGAGTTCTCTCATGCCAATGCAGGTCAGTACTGGGGTAGGTCTTGTTAGATCAGCCTGTGTGGACCATGCTGGACATCTACGGTAACACAGTCGGTGTGGAGTTCTCTCATGCCAATGCAGGTCAGTACTGGGGTAGGTCTTGTTAGATCAGCCTGTGTGGACCATGCTGGACATCTACGGTAACACAGTCGGTGTGGAGTTCTCTCATGCCAATGCAGGTCAGTACTGGGGTAGGTCTTGTTAGATCAGCCTGTGTGGACCATGCTGGACATCTACGGTAACACAGTCGGTGTGGAGTTCTCTCATGCCAATGCAGGTCAGTACTGGGGTAGGTCTTGTTAGATCAGCCTGTGTGGGTCATGCTGGACATCTACAGTAACACGGTCTTAAGTTTGTGACATGCAACCGATCTAAATATCTGTGTGGTCGTATGAGATCGGTGGGCGTCTTGGCGTCTTGGACAGTAGATACACACAGATCAATGCCAGGAATAGTATATGTATATATATATATATATATATATATATATATATATATATATATATTTATATATATATATATATATATATATATATATATATATATATATATATATATATATATATGCACGATATAGTTTGCCATGTAAGAAATATTAGTTGACATTAGCCAAACGGCGGTAGAGGTGTGAAAAACAGCATGAAACGTTCGGCGCTCTGAACTAACGTAACTCTCAGCGCTGTCCGGCTTGGGGAGTATTGATCGTATTGCATCTCAAGAGTTGTCCTTTCATGGAAACTTCGCTAAAACAATATTTACAAAAAAAAAAAAAAATAAATAAAAATGTTCAAGTTGGTTAATGGAGGTTGCGATACTGATGGCTGTCGTGAAGATTTTGTTAAGATAAAATAAATACTACCATGCCCTCAATCACTGCTTGCTACTACCACTTCCTCTACCACTGCAACAATCACTGTTGATGGCGCTGCTGAGACCTTGGCTATCACTGCTCATCTCAACGCTGAGCACTATCTAAAACCGCGGATCTAGAGAGTTGTGACTTACTTTGTAACTATTCCGCTCGGGTTTCTTCTCTAGATCTGTTTGAGATGTTTGAGCGTCTACTCGCGAGAGTTGCTGCGTGAGGACTGGCTGGTTGCTGGTTGCTGAGGGTCCAATTCGGATCTTCCAAGCAAGTTAGCTAGTCATTCATGGAGGATTAGTAAAATATCTTCTCCATGAAACTCTCTCTCTCTCTCTCTCTCTCTCTCTCTCTCTCTCTCTCTCTCTCTCTCTCTCTCTCTCTCTCTCTCTCTCTCTAGCTCTCTCCCTATCTCTCTCTCTCTCGATGCATCTCTCTTTCTCTTCTTTGTTTATCTTTCTCTTTATCTCTCTTTCTCTCTCACCCTTTCTCTTTTTCTCTATGTCTCTTTCTCTCTCTTTTTCTCCCTCTCTTTTTCTCTTTTTCTCTCCCTCGCTCTTTCTGTTTCTCTCTCTCTCTCTCTCTCTCTCTCTCTCTCTCTCTCTCTCTCTCTCTCTCTCTCACAGTGGCAAATCGACTTCGAAAGGGTATTTCACTCCGTTTCTGATCCCTGATGAGCATTACTTAGATTTCTTGCTCTATAATTCGCAGAGGTGAAAGTAGTGTAGTAACAGTAGCAGCAGCACTTAGCAACTAGCAGTTGAGTGTGGTGCTATTAGATTATTCTTCTAATAATTCTGCAATAATCGCACACAAGATCATGAATGGACTTCCGGATTCCTGGTTGACATTGCAACCGTTTCAAAGCACAAACACGTCTGTGTAAGGGACATTGTCCAGCAATGCATTTAATAACGTTTGCCAGCAGCTGTGCAGCAGTGCGTGTCATTAAAATGTTTAATAAGCATTTTAAATGAAGAGCTGGTATACGATTACTGCATGCATACAGTTTTAAAAGAAATAAAATGTTGAATAAGATGTGAAACAACGAAAATTTGACAGTTGCTGACGAGTCGCGCTCGGTTTCTAACATGAAATCGTTGTGATTCAATAGACTGAGAGACCTGAGGACGATATGGAGCTTCAAGTCATGTTTCAACTGTCACTACTGCATGATATTGTTCTGGTGACGCCGAGATTCACATACAACTTGTTCTTGACAGAATCCAATAGCTCGGTCTAATGGATTGAGCAATGTTTGATGGGCTGTCTAAGAGGACGAATCCCAGAGGTAATCATGCCGTATGACAACAGTCTTTTGTGAGTGTAGATTCTGTCTTATTTTGCTTATTTTCTCTAGGTTGTCTTTTGACTTGTTATTGCTGCTCTACATTCAGTGCTTTAATGTCCCTGTTCCCAGATCCAATTGATTCATAGAATTCCATGACCTCAATCTGAAATATCAAAGCCAAGTGGTGCTGGGTAGTTATCCGTGACCGTTATAGAAAACTCTTACCTGGGGTGTCACGATTTTTAGCGGCTGAAGCGAAGTGAAGGAGGAAGAAAAAGTGTGCTTATTTGAGGCGACTGGATGAACTGTGCTGTATGTCTGTTACTCTAGGAAGCAGAACACAATGGCATGAGTACAAAATCGGTTTCGCCTAAGTCCTGAAACAGGAAGGAATGGGACCGAGAAGAAAATTTTAGCCGTGTGTTTCGCTATGACATAGAAGAAATCACTGAAGACAGACGACTGCTCTGCTTAGGACAACGGAATGTTTGCTGTACTTTGTTCCGAGCGGCTCTGACAAGCGACTTGTGCCATTGTTTCGGAGGCTTCAAGCTGCATTTTATCGTCGTTTGAAAAGTTTGTCCGTGTCTGCAAAGACAGGCATGTCTTCAGTCTTAGATTGGTGGTATGTTCCTAGGGCTTGTTTCTCTTAAACATGGAACTATAACTAGTGCTATTTTTTTAGATAATCCGTGCGAGAATTATAGGGGAAGCAATGTTGTCGTGGCATACCGATTTTGAGCCTCGCCTTTAGTAACGCTTTATTGCCAAGATGATATGATAGATGTTCTGGCTTAGCTCTTTGAGATGATATGATAGATGTTCTGGCTTCGCTCTTTGAATGGAAACTTCTAATGTGCCATCGAGATGAAAGGTAGGTTAGGCTGGCTCGCAGCAATCATCTCAACAGAGGTCTGATTTCTGTGGGTTTGGCCGCTCTCATAGGTCTGATTTCTGTGGGTTTGGCCGCTCTCATAGGTCTGATTTCTGTGGGTTTGGCCGCTCTCATAGGTCTGATTTCTGTGGGTTTGGCCGCTCTCATAGGTCTGATTTCTGTGGGTTTGGCCGCTCTCATTGTTGATTCCTTTTCCTGACACTTTTTTTCTTCCTCTTCGTAGACTTAGGTTGCTTTTTAATTCTGTTCTCGGAATATCAGAAAAATTAGGCATGTTTTTGATTTGCAGGCCTCAGTGGACCTGACGGTTCTGAGTGCGAAGTATTCTGTGCACTCCTGTTTTCCGACCGTATTTTGTTGTTTTAATTTAAAAAACTACTTGGGCGTGATTTCTGTCTCAACTCTAAATACAACACAAACTCGAGATTCTTTTCTTTTCACCTCGTGGAAAAAAATCAAAACAAACTGTGACTGTTTGCTGTCACCAATATATCTGTCAGAGATGTCCAGGAGCATGCAAGGAGGGCATGACTAATTAGCCAGCCATGATTTATCGAGTCTCACTGACTCACTCTCAACTTTGACTCAGGTTTGGCACCGCCCCCTAAAACCTTGAAGAGGAGGCAACTGCTTCGCAAAATTTCTTATCAAATTAGCAGCGGCTTCTTTTCGGGTGCTGCTTAGAGTCCGTGGAACTAGCGCAAGGGTGATCAGTTTAACCACGAAGAGTGACTCCATGATGACACTGTTGGTGTGTGTGGGGAAGAGGGAAGAGGGGGGGGGGCGGTTCCTTATTGACCTGTTAGATGAATTGAAACATAACATGATAAATCACGGTTTAAACATCTCGGCCATATAGAGCCAGAATACAAGTGCATCCCATCTTATTCTTTGTTGAGATGGAAGAGTATTGAAAAACAGCTGTTGATTTTCGTAAGAACAGTTTATTAGCGGTTTGAACCTGGTATTATGCATGAGTATTTTTTTTATTATTATTATTTTCAAAATTTGTTATGATAGTTGTTATATATCTAGTGTACAGAGAGAGAGAGAGAGAGAGAGAGTGTGTGTGTGTGTGTGCGTGTCTCTCTCGGACATCAGTATAAGTCTATTATCATTGAAGTTCTCGGCGTTTCGGCGCAGCCAAGACATCCTGAGATTGCTGCTGATGGATTTCCATTAGCTTTATTAAACATGATTTAGAAACACGGAAAACTGCTGCCAAAATGTTTATTGTTGCGGGAATCTTAAACAAAGAATACCTGTTTTCCTCTCTAATCTGCACCAGACAAAGAAATAGGTCTTCATGTCCCTTAAAGTGATGCATTTTTTAAAATACTTTTTCGTTACTTGTAGCTTAAGTCGTGCCTGCAAGACTAAAACAATCCGATGAATTTCTACTCTAACGAGTTTGAAATAATGGAGTAAATTATCAAGGAATGGAAGGAAAAGTGGTCTTGGAAACGTACGATTTATATTTTTTTAAAATCTTTTCTTGTTTTGTCGCGATGTTTATGATAGCTTTTGCCCAATTTATTGTGCGTTAACTTTTTTTTTAAATCCTTTCCATCATCTCCCCATTATGTCCAGAAATTGAGCCTGGTCACTTTGATGCGAGCCCAGATCCTGTGGTAGGGTCTGATTTCGTGTTCAGCTTTAACAATATGTCTATAGAGGACCATGGAGGTAGAGGCGGTGGAAGCTCCGGGCCGTCAACCTTGAGGACTCCTCACACTCCAGGCACCCCGCCTGGTTTGAACCTGCAGAACCCCTCCCTGCTGCAATACCATGCCGGCGTCAACTTTAATCCACTTCCTTTCCACGCCCTAGTTGGCCGCAATATTCGAGTGAGCGCAGATCGTAGAGTGGCACTTCGTATGCCAGAAGAGTACTGTAATGCCTATGTGTTCACTGCACGGCCCATTAGCTGCGGAGAAACCGTTGTGTTACAGGTATGTCATGGATTACCCACATCAAAATCATGGTGGCAAATATAGAATTGCTCCAACACTTTAGTTTACCCTTTTTGTTTTGTTTTGTTTTGTTTTTTTCCTCTAATATTTGTGGTTTATTAACGTAATAATTCTAGGCTTCTCTTTTTTTTTTCAAGTGACCTCAAGTTATGATCACTACAAGTTAAAAAGAAAGAGAAGAAATTGATGGAATTTTAGGGCTATTGCATTGTTCCATCAAAGTAATTATCACATTGAACCTTTGTCTTTCATAGAGAACTTTTTCATTGTTATTTTTATTCAATTATCAAGTGAATGAGATTGATGTTTCACAGTTGAAACTTCTATTATTTATTAACACTTTTTTCCAACTCCTGAAAAAATAGGGAAAAAACATGTTCCTCTAACTTCTATTCTTTTCTGAAAGAGAGAATAAAAAAAGACATGCAAAATAGGCCTGTCAACTCTTTTTGCAAGCTGCATGCTAATTCTTTTTCTCGTGTCTAAATAAATAAATAAGTTACTTTGAACTGGTATCAAGATGCAAGTATAAAGCACAATAATTTAGTTCTTTAGTTTCTTCCAAACACAAAACAAATCATCAGGTGTTGAGCATTGACAGGTCCTATATTGGTGGCCTTGGCTTTGGTTTAACTGCCTGTGATCCAGCCACTGTGGATGCCAGCAGCCTTCCAGATGATTCTGATCTCCTCCTAGACCGATTGGAGTACTGGGTGGTCAACAAGGATGTGTGTAGAAACCCCGAGGTGGGCGATGAAATCAGCTTCTTCTTATCTGATACAGGTTAGTGCCCTATAGAACAGCAGAGGTAGAAAGGAAGAAAGATTCACACCCACACATATAGAAGAGGGTGGAGAGAGGTGAAGTGAATAAATAAATTATGTTTATCGCAAAAAAAAAAAAAAAAAAAAAAAGAAAGACAAAAAAAAAAAGAACAAGCTGTAATAAAGAAACAAGTATTTATTATATTTGCCTAAATTTTCTGCTTCATTATTTGGTGATTTATCACTCATTTTTATCGTCCTCTACCCTTTTAATCTTTTAAATACTCTACATGGGAAATTCTTAGTTTTTAGTTTTTATTTGAATTGTAGTACTTATTCCACTTGCACCTTAATTGATTTATAGACTTTCGCTTTGTCATGTTTTTCAAGAGATGTGATCGTATATATGAGCAAAAAACAAATGAATATTGAGTTTTAATGTAGAAAAATTGAAGCTGATGCATAGCACACATGTGTGGGTCTAAAATACAAATAAATTTTTTTTTGCCAAGTAAAGAATCTGTAATTCATTCGTTTAGCAAACATATTTCGCTCTGCTCATTTTTGTGATATTACCTTTCTTATGACTCAGGGGAAGTAAAATATGCCCGCAATAACCAAGCTCCAGTCACCTTAATGCATGTAGACAGGACGTTACCCCTGTGGGCCTTTTTTGATGTCTATGGCAACATTCAGAAAGTGCATATTCTTGGTAAGGCTAGCAATCTTCTCTGCGCTTGAGAGATAACTTTTTAACACATAAACACAACACTGTTTTCGTTCTTTCTTGAAAGTAGAGTTTAAAAAGTTACATTATAATAAGCACTATTTAAGTAAGTTTCAAAAGATCGAGTTTGATGAAATTTATAGAACCCATTTGTGGAGAAGTCTTTGTAAAAGTTATGCTGGATATTAATATTTCCTCCTTGACGCAGTATTTCTTGGAATGACAAGTAGTACTTCTGTTTTTGATGAACATATGTCTGTATTCAATTCTAATGGCATTGAGTTTCCTCCAAAAATTATTTGATAAATACATAAATATTATATTGTGTTTCAAAACTTTGTTGTATAAGATGAAAGAATAAAGAACAAAAAATTTAAAACAGTAATTCAATTTTCTTTGCATTCATGAGTTTCGGATTAACCATGTTGCCACCAGGTAATAATACAGTTATAAGGCGAAATCTAACATTTCAGATATATGACTGTATTATCTTATACACTGTTGAGCTGTTCTGTTTTGTTCTGTTTAAGCATGGCTAATTTTGAAACATAGGATTGCTTACCTCTGGCAATCAAATACACTGTTCTTGCTGTTCATTATCTTTTAACAATTTTGTAAACTCTATGCATGAATTTACTTAATTTAAGAGGAAATTTCAACTATCGTGAAAAAATATATAGACAAACACATGCGCCTGACAACTTAAAGTCAGATGCATAAATTTTGCATTTTTCTGGCCCAAGTCAGAAGACTTTGTATATTATAACTTAATTTGTCCAGCTAATGAGAAATGATGCTTTTATTCTTATTGTTCAGGCACCACAACAATGCCTGTTCAAGGGCGACTTGCTAGATCCCAGTCGATGGCAACACCAAGGTTGATCACTGGAGGCCCACCCAGTGCCCATCCTCCACCTAACACTTTGCGCAGCAATAGTACACCAGCGCCATGCTTGCCGTCACCTCAAGAACCAAATCTTCGTAGTTTCATGGGCGACCCACACCAGCACCATCAGAATGCCAATCCCCAGAGACACAGCAGCAACCCCATGCACCACTATCCCCACCACCATCAGCATCAACATCGCTTACCCCAACAACCCACATCTGCTCCCAGCACACCATTGGGCGTAGGAGAGAGAGGGGCACCAGATGACCTGGCCCTTGACTGTAAGGTGTGCTGGGAGCAGTCTGTCAACTGTGTTCTGTACACTTGTGGACACATGTGTTTATGCTTTGACTGTGCTGTGAAGATTCGAAGTCAAAATGGCCTTTGTCCCATTTGCAGGCAGGTTATTGTGGATGTGATAAAAACCTATCGTTCTTAGTTCTAAAAAATGGCACGACATGATCAAGATTCATTTCTACAAGTTATTCAAAAGGATTCTTTTAATTTTAGTCTTAAGCTTTTTAAATTTTGTTATTGGGGTTAATCAGAATATTTGTATCACAGGAGTGAAAATAGTTATCGAAGGTGGGAACAGCTCATTACTCAGAGAAGCGGTCATTAAAGAAGACACTGTGTGCCAACATGATTAAATTTATTATTATTATTTTTATTAGGAAACAAGAAGACAGAAGTGTCTTTTTGAGCTGTACATCAATATTAATTTTTAGAGCAGAATTGTAATTTTTTTTTTACCAGAAAATTGAATGTGTTACTTTCTCTTGTGCATGAAGTGATTCAAAGTCTGATTTAATGAAGAATATTCAATGAAGTTTATCTATCTATTTACATATACTTTTAATTTACTGACTGTGTACTTTCAGCTCAGGGCTTTTTATATGAAAAAAACTTTCATTCTTTGTCTGTAAAACCAATGACAGTTAAAGGCCAATGTCTCCTATAAATTGAGCGCAGAGAAACATTTCTGTTGTTTACCATTTTAATGAAACAAAAATTTCTTCTGCTCACACGAAACAAAAACACAAGCTTTACCACCAAAGCAGCTTTGTATAGAACATATATCAAGAAAGCAATGACATTCAAAAGCATACACTAAAGTTACAAAATTGGAAAAATTAAACACAAAAAAAAAAAAATGCAAGGTTAACCTTGAAACCAGCTAAATGATGATAGGTTTTCTTAATAACTATTTTTCCTCTCATTATTTTGAGATTTTCAAATTTTCTGTTGCTGCTTTTCAACTTGACATAGAGGGTTATGGAAACTGTTGTGAATAACTTTGCATACTTAAAGCATAATACCAACCTGGAGACATTCCCATATCATATGCTTTCTTGACATTTCATTGTGACTTTCTGCTAGATTGTACAGGGTGTTTCCTTTACTTTTTTTTTTTAAGGAAAAGAGCACATTGTCTTTAAAGTCTCCCTTTGTCCCTTTCTTTCATTCTTTTCTTTTTTTTTTTTTTTGGTTAGTCAATTTTAACTTATTATAAAAACTTTTGTAGATTCTTCATGTCTTCAAACCATAATATAATTCTGATGAGTTGATGATCAGAAAAAAGAGGATTTTTTTTCTTCTTCACAGGCATAGTATGATGAGCACCATCATAGGTTCTGCAAAGGGTTGGTGTTTTTCTTCTCTTTGGAGGTTTTAAAAACTAAACAAAGCAAACCATTAATGATTTAATGATAAACATGTCAATTTTTCATGGCATTCCAATCAATCTTTGGTTTTGAAGGTCACGGCTTGAGGGTGATTGTGAGTGTAATTTTGTTGGGGTTTTTTTTTTTTCGCAGAGAAAGACAACAATTTAGACTTCACTTTGTCAAAACAAGTGGAATGAGTTAAGAAACCTAAAGCACTGCGAAGGCTTCAAGCGTGGGGTTGTCAATTCATTTAAAAATGAAGAAATTGCATTTCAAATGGTATTGAATATTATTATCACTGTATTTTTCAAAACAATAGTACCGATGCTGCATGGTATCAGTAAAAATATTTTTTATGATATTGCTGCTATAAAGTGATGTTTGAAAAAAGATTCAGTTTTTTTAACCTCTTTTTCTCTGCCTCTGGAGTCTTTTTTTTTTCCTTAAACCCTTAGTGGTGATAGTTTTAAATATGCCATAGAGTGTATGGTATGATCTATTTCCCTTTTTCTTTATTATGCATTCTGCATCATGGTATATTTTGAGTAGTATTCAGTCAAATGTTTTTTTTTTTTAATCTTGTAATTTATATATTTACAGACTTTAAAATCATTTGCCCTTCATTTCAACTTGTAATATTATCATCTACGCATCCTGTGCTTCATTGGTAACACAGACTATCATAAGAGTGGACATTGTGTACAAAATTGTAAAACGAGGATGAGTGATTTTTCTTTTCAATTTTGATGCCATAAGACTTTCTTTTTAATTGGAATATGTGAAAAAAACTTTGTATGTTTGCTTTGATTTGTAGGGGTTTTTTTTGGTTATGATCTATGGATCTTGGTTCAGTCCAATGTCAGAGAGGTTGCATGGCAAATACATGTGCATAACTTCCCTTCTCCTATCCTTCCCTCTCCCTTCAAATACTTTCTTTTTCTTTTTTTTTCTAGCTTGTTAACTTTTCTCACCTCTACTTCAATCTCTGAATCATCTAAAATGAATAGTGATATCCTTCAAATATTAGTTTTTGCTGTATCTGGTTGTGTTGGAACCACAAAATGCTTCTGTTCCTAAGATCAAGAGATATTTGTTACTGGTAAAATACTAAACTGTCGGGCATTTATAATGAGAGATTTTTTAATTTGAAACTGGAAAATGTGAGAAAAATGGCTGAAGTTTAACTATCCTTTACTTAAGCTAAAAGTGAGCTGTTGAACGGTTTATAGTTTCTCAGTTTTCCTTGTACAAGGTGCAATTATGATATTTCATAATTCACATCATTTTGTAACTTCATTTAGTTTCAGTATGAAAACAGCTCCAATGAGTCTCCTATGACCCATATCACATTTCAAGGTGCTGATGTGTTGAAAAGTGAATTTTTCTGAGCTTCTCAGTGGTGGCAGTTGCATAGAAATAAAGAGTATTTATTGGAGAGAGACATCCAACTTTTTTTTTTTAATTAAAAATGAGACAATTTATGCACATTCACATGGACTTTTTATAAAGTTGATATAAGTTGATATACTTGACATTCACTAGTCAGACTGGTTTTGAGACAAATATTTTTTTTGTTACAAAAAATTATTATGCCCTGAATGCAGTACAGACAGATAAGATTAATTGTCCAACTGAAATAAGATAAAATGTTGAAAAATGATATAGAAGGGATGTTCAATTCATGAAAATGAATATGGATTTAGCTTATGATAAATATATCTTTAAAAAAAAACATTGTAAAAAGATATCATCTCAAGGATGGCTCTCTATAGACATGTAAGGAAAGTGAAAGTAAGCTTAAACACATTTTATTATAACATGCAGTTTGTTGTATGTGACAAACAGAAGTGATGTTTGGCCTTGTTTTTATTTTTTAGTAATATTTGGCCCCTATGGTTTATGCAATGAACCTACTTTGTAAAGTTTTGTTCCAATGTAAACACAATTGAAACTCCTTTACCCATCAGTTTTTGTCATTATTGTTCACCTATTGCTTCTCTTAGCAAAAAGAAAAAGAAACAGTTAGTTGTCTCTTAAATAAATTAACTAGTAATCCCACTTGTTTAGTATGTTTAACAGATTTCAGCAAACAAAAGTTTGATGTTCGACCAAACTTGTCTCAGGGTAATAATGCTTTGAAAAAAATGCTGTAGACATAACCAATAATCTGATATTCCTTTAAAACCTAGGTATTGAACCAATTTACTTCTCAGAAAAAATTTTATGTCTTTTTTTTCTTAATGTAAAATGGAGATGAATAAAATGGAAGCTTAAGTTGAATGAGTAAGTCAGCCAATTTGTACTCACCACATTTAACATGCATCTCTACTGTGGGTGAAATCAGTGTGTGAAAAAGCCTACATCATTACTCTCTGCATCAGATTCTGTTGTTTTGTTTTGTTTATATTTTGAGTTGCTGCTGCTTCAATGTCAGTTCAATTTAATTTATTGAATAACTGAGAACATTTTAGATCAAGGGTATGAATGAATTTTAGTTCTGTTTTATGCTTTTTTTTTTGTTGGTTTTGATGAAGTAAAATTGTTCACTCTTTTTCTGTACAACTGCTGGTCAAAAATATTATTATATTTATGTTTAACATTACACTGTTTGTGTTAATTAGGGTTCTGTATTAGTTTGAAGCTTCTTATCAGGGTATGAGATACGGGATGATAAAAACTTGAATGTAGATCTATAGCGAGTGAGAAAGGCATGAATGACTTATCCATCGTCCGTTTGGGCAAAGACCTGAAAGTTGACAGGGTGGGACTTACAATTATAAAGTTAATCTAATTATGAAGGAACTGGTTGATCCTGTGATTTTGGAGCAGCTTTTATTTATTTCATTTGTTAAGATTAAAGAAAACAGTCCAGCTGCAGCACAGATTCACCTGATGTACACTGTAATATCAATTTTATTGTAGGATATTTTGCAAGAAATGAGTGGCATAAATTGCTGTAGAGCTAAAATTAGTGACAGGGTGGCTCTTGGTAATTGCAACATCACATGTGTTGAGCACAGGGTATATTTAGATTTTGTGTGTGATAATGGGGGCCTATAAGTCTCTTTGTTCAATATTTTGAGTAAAGTATTGCAGTTAACTGGGTTGTGGTACCAATGTTGAGACTCCAGCTGACCAATCAATATGGCCTCACTCTTTCTTTCATTTATAGTATACTGTAATATGGCCTCACTTTTTCTTTCATTTATAGTATACAGTTGAAATGCTGCTTGTTATTCATTCTTTACCTTTAAATTTTCTTGGGTAAATGTAGGCTACAAGTAGACTCCTTTACTTTTGTAAGTCTGCAATGTAATCCACCCCTTCATGTGGTGTCTTTCAGTATGTCTCTTTGCACCTGGTTTTGATGTCTTGTCCGTGTCATAATCGTTTGTCATTGTTAACACTGTATTCATGTTTTTAGCATTATCTCTGATACATAGAAAATATCATAAACCATTTCGATTTCTCTTCTTTCATAGTTTAAAACCAAAAGTCATACTTTCTGCAAGTGGTTTAGGTTCAAGAGTATTAGTGTGATAAGCTCTTTCCAAACATGGACATTTTGTAAAATTTTAGTCATTTTTCTTAGTATTGGTCTCGGTCAGCATGTTTAAGTTTTCTAACCATTATTTCTTTTCTTTACTATTCGTTTATTCGTTTCCTTATGCTGCATTAAACCCATTCTTATATTTTGTTATGTTCTTTCTTTTATTCATACTTTTTATGTTTTACATGTTCTTCCCCCCCCCCTTTTTTTTCATGTGAAGTGTAATAATAACAATTGGCAGTATGTAATGAGTTCTAAATTTGTTTTCATTTGCTGCACATTTAGAGCGACAGCCATTGTAATGTAATGCTCTATGTAATTTTGTAAAACTGTTTTTATAATGTGTGGTTGAAAACAAACTAAACTGGCTTTTTTAGAATCTTTGTCAATTAGAGAAACAATTTCCACACTGTAAGTTTACACAGTAAGCCCATCATTTGATAAGTGGTAAGTTGTAGGGCAAAAACATACCACAGTAGAAGCTTGTCTTTCTTCAGGGGTTTATCTTTATAGAGTAGAGAGTGCTGCTTAACAAGCCACAACAGAGAAGCTTGTCTTTCTTCAGGGGTTTATCTTTATAGAGTAGAGAGTGCTGCTTAACAAGCCACAACAGAGAAGCTTGTCTTTCTTCAGGGGTTTATCTTTATAGAGTAGAGAGTGCTGCTTAACAAGCCACAACAGAGAAGCTTGTCTTTCTTCAGGGGTTTATCTTTATAGAGTAGAGAGTGCTGCTTAACAAGCCACAACAGAGAAGCTTGTCTTTCTTCAGGGGTTTATCTCTATAGAGTAGAGAGTGCTGCTTAACAAGCCACAACAGAGAAGCTTGTCTTTCTTCAGGGGTTTATCTCTATAGAGTAGAGAGGGCTTCTTAACAAGCCACAACAGAGGATAGGTCTTTCTTTCAGGAATGCCACCTTGATATCACTGTAGACTTATTGTAAATTAAAGTCCTGAAGATCAAAGGCACTGTTTTTCTCTATACTTTACACTCCTCCTCCATCTCTCTCTCCCTATCTCCATTACTCTCTTTTGCTCTTCCCTCTTACTTGCCCTCCCCCTCTCTCTCTTATTGACATAACCCATCAGAGTATAATCATACTGCTCAGTATTTATCATAAATAAAAATGCAGATTTTTCTTGAGACTTGTGTATTTTTTATAATTTTAGACTGAAAAAAAATAACCTTCCTCGAAATTAATTTAAGATTTAGCTGTTAGACAAAATTTATACTTTGAACACTTGTTTTTTTTGTTTTTTTTTTGTTTCGTTTCATTTTTGTTGTTTGTTTTTTTATTTACGAACTTCAAGTGAGGTGTAAAAACCATGTATAAAATAACCCTGAAAGTGTTACTCTATAAATATATGTATAGAGCAGCCAACATGCTTTGTAAATTTGACACAACAGACAACAATTGTTGCTGTATTTATTGTACATTGACTTCTACTTTTAATCTATGCTTATGAATTACAATAAAGTTGTGTGAAATGAAAGTGGTTCAAGGTGTCTGTTTATTTTGCTGATGGTATAGTTGGCTGTACTTCAAGCTATATTTAATTTCATGTTTTTTGTCTTTTAACTTATTTCAAAGAGTCAAAATGGACAAAAGAACAAGGTCAATAATTGTAAAGCATAGCAATTCCTTTATGGCATTTTCTCTTTAATGAATTCTGTATCAGTTTGGGATGCATGCTGTCTCTCTGCATCAAAGGTTTTATTTTGATTAAAAATAATCCCACATATATTTTGATATTCAGAATTAAGGTATGCAGCAAACAAATGCAATCTTTTGAGGTAGTGAAGTCATATATACATAACATATACTGTAGGCAGAAAGGAGTTATTTTTATTTATAGAAAAGTAATTATATAGCTTTATTTTTTTTTTTAATTTAATATCATTACTTTTTTTTGGAGAAGGGGAACTAACTTGTGGGCGCAGAGATTTTCAATGTAGAAAAAAACTTGGGGTAGATATATGCTTTTACCTGCAGGATAACACTTTTGGTTTCCTAAATTTTTTAAATTTTGGTGAGTATCATGATGCACAGAGAATTAAAGATAACCTTTTGTAACATTGGTGTGATATTCAGAGTTGTACTAGTTTCAACAGCACCAGCAACTTGATTTACATTCAGAATGGTTGCTTTCAAACTTCTTCATAACCTGTTTTCTTTCTGCATAAGAAATTCTTAGAAGTGCCAAACCCTTCCTGTGGAACCAAAGTGAAAATGATGGTTTTATTATATTTGCAGTTTTGATGAAAAGAAAGAAAAAGTCACACTGACATCTGCTGTAAATTGGTTATTTCAGACTTTGCTGAAAATTATCAAAAGAGGAGATGGTAATGGAGCTTAACACTTGCAAATCTAACTCCATAGGAAATTCATCCTGTGATACTCTACAGTCTCTGCAAACATGGACAACAGTCTTAATAAATTTGATCTAAAATTTTATGCTTTTGCATGTGGATTGTTTATTAATTTAGTTGCTTTAAATATTATGAAAGGACTTTTTACATAACATATTTAGTCAGTACAAACTCTAAAAGCCGCCATACTTAGATAACATGTCAATGCAACATTTTGTTTTTTAATCCTTACATCCAGCTGCTATTCGAGAAGTCAAAAGTTTAGAACTTGTTACCTTGACCAGTCCAGGCAATGCCGCCCAGAACGTGTAGTTAGGCAGGAGCTCTTTCCCTGTCGCTTTGTTCTTTTTATGGTTGTAAACGACCCCGACCACAAGGTAAACAAACAATGTGCAAAAAATCTGTCGCGGGGAAAAATGAAATCCTTGGTTTTATCAGCATATTTATTGATTTATTAGCATCACATTATTCCTTTTTGCAGACTTTAGGATATAGTCTAAGATAGCTACATAGTGCCTGGACATTATCTTCCACAAGCAAAACGTAAATGCTGGATGACCATACAAGTAAAGAAATTAAACCAAAGACATCTAGCTTGTGACGATTAGTATTGCCGCGTTTTGCTTTGCTCAATTTAACTCAATTATCTCAAGTGAATTCGCACAGAGTTTCTAACCTATGAAGATTTGAGGCGTTTGATCGTATCATCCCCAGTGTAACGTGGTATTAACTCAATGACTTACATGATAAGCAGGACAGAACCTGCTGTTAAAGCTGATGACCCTCTCGTTATCGGGTCAACTCGTTCACATGTGTTGGGACAAGCGCAGTTTGTCCATAAATTCAGAGACTGAGAAAGATAGAAACAAAAAGAAATATGAGAAGGTATAATTATGGTGTTAAGGAGGTAGAGAGAAACGGAGAGAGAGAGAGAGAGAGAGAGAGAGAGAGAGAGAGAGAGAGAGAGAGAGAGAGAGAGAGAGAGAGAGAGAGAGAGGAAAAGACAGAGAAGAAGATAAAAATGATGATGATGATGTATAAAAATAAAAAGGGAGAAAAAGAGAGAAAGGGAAAGTAAAACAATAGTGTATACTGCTACTACTGCTACTACTACTACTACTACTACTACTACTACTACTACTACTACTACTACTACTACTACTACTACTACTACTACTACTACTACTACTACTACTACTACTGCTACTACTACTACTACTACTACTACTACTACTACTACTACTACTACTACTACTACTACTGCTGCTGCTGCTGCTGCTACTGCTACTACTACTGCTACTACTACTACTACTACTACTACTACTACTACTACTACTACTACTACTACTACTACTACTACTACTACTACTACTACTACTACTACTACTACTACTACTACTATTAACGACGTCGATATTATATACCTTTCTCTGGGGGTATTATCATTTCGCCGCTGTGTAAACTCTTTCTGTTTTACCTTAGTGTCCAGCGCATACCCACTACGGCAAGTTGCTAGCGCAACGTGTAACAGTACCTGCTTTTGCATTATTATTTTTAGAGTTGACTTCAATTGATAGTTTGGTTTTGATGATTGGTTCTGGAAATGCACACTGTTTTATTGCTTTTTAAGTTGTCACATTTTTTTAATTGTACATCTTACCAATTTGTTAGGCTCTAGCTCACCAATCACAGTCAGTTGTGGATTTACATACGCTGGGTCACAGATAAGTAAGACTTCTGTTTGCCTGCGTTAGAGAGGATAACAGGAAAAAAATATATTAATTGTCTTCTCAAGTCGGAGTATGGGTAAAGCTATTTGAATATCGGAGGTAATATTGTTGATGACACTGCTACTTTTATTTTCGCTGATTATTGTTCTGTTTTGTATTTTTTTTCTTCTTTATTTCCCTTATACTTCTAGGCGTGATAAGATCATGTTATCAACCATCATTGTGTGTCTTTTGTTTACTTTAGAACATTCCCGTTGTTGATTGGTAGAGACCATTAATGTCTTTACAGGTTTAAGTTATCCGCACGCGACACCATGACCCTCAAAACCTGTACAAGTTGGTCGTGGTTGGATGATGTTAACCCTAAACACTCTGTAAGTACACCTGCACAAGATGAAAGAGGGTGGATGATTTAACCTTAAATACTCTGTCGGTGAACATACACAAGATGAAAATGGGAAGATGATGTTAACCCTAAACATTCTGTCGGTGAACATGCACAAGATGAAGATGGGAAGATGATGTTAACCCTAAACATTCTGTCGGTGAACATGCACAAGGTGAACATGGGAAGATGATGTTAACCCTAAACACTCTGTCGGTGAACATGCACAAGATGAACATGGGAGGATGATGTTAACCCTAAACACTCTGTCGGTGAACATGCACAAGATGAACATGGGAAGATGATGTAACCCTAAACATTCTGTCGGTGAACATGCACAAGGTGAACATGGGAAGATGATGTTAACCCTAAACATTCTGTCGGTGAACATGCACAAGGTGAATATGGGAGGATGATGTTAACCCTAAACACTCTGTCGGGGAACATGCACAAGGTGAACATGGGAGGATAATGTTAACCCTAAACATTCTGTCTGTGAACATGCACAAGGAGAACATGGGAAGAAGATGTTAACCCTAAACACTCTGTCGGTGAACATGCACAAGATGAAAGAGGGTGGATGATTTAACCTTAAATACTCTGTCGGTGAACATGCATAACATGAACATGGGAAGATAATGTTAACCCTAAACACACTGTAAGTACACCTGCACAAGATGAAAGAGGGTGGATGATATTAACCCTAAACACTCTGTAGGTGAGCATGCACAAGATGAACATGGGAAGATGATGTTAACCCTAAACACTCTGTCGGTGAACATGCACAAGATGAACATGGGAAGATGATGTTAACCCTAAACACTCTGTCGGTGAATCTGCACAAGATGAACGTGGGTTAATGCCACTCTGTCGGTGACCCCTTGCACAAGTGGAAAGTGAGTGGATGATGTTAACCCTAAACATTCTGTCAGTGAACCTGCGCAGATGAACGTGGGTGAGTGATATTAACCCTAAACATTCTGTCAGTGAACCTGCGCAGATGAACGTGGGTGAGTGATATTAACCCTACACATTCTGTCAGTGAACCTGCGCAGATGAACGTGGGTGAGTGATATTAACCCTACACATTCGGTTGGTGAACATGCACAAGATGAACTTGGGTGGATGATGGTAACTCTAAACATTCTGTCTGTGAACCTGCACAAGATGAACTTGGGTGGATAATGTTAACCCTAAACATTCTGTCGGGGAACATGGACAAGATGAACGTGGGTGGATAATCTTAACCCTAAACATTCTGTCGGGGAACATGGACAAGATGAACGTGGGTGGATAATGTTAACCCTAAACATTCTGTCGGGGAACATGGATAAGATGAACGTGGAACATTCTGTCGGGGAACATGGACAAGATGAACGTGGGTGGATAATGTTAACCCTAAACATTCTGTCGGGGAACATGGACAAGATGAACGTGGGTGGATAATGTTAACCCTAAACATTCTGTCGGGGAACATGGACAGATGAACGTGGGTGGATAATGTTAACCCTAAACATTCTGTCGGGGAACATGGACAAGATGAACGTGGGTGGATAATGTTAACCCTAAACATTCTGTCGGGGAACATGGACAAGATGAACGTGGGTGGATAATGTTAACCCTAAACATTCTGTCGGGGAACATGGACAAGATGAACGTGGGTGGATAATGTTAACCCTAAACATTCTGTCGGGGAACATGGACAAGATGAACGTGGGTGGATAATGTTAACCCTAAACATTCTGTCGGGGAACATGGACAAGATGAACGTGGGTGGATAATGTTAACCCTAAACATTCTGTCGGGGAACATGGACAAGATGAACGTGGGTGGATAATGTTAACCCTAAACATTCTGTCGGGGAACATGGACAAGATGAACGTGGGTGAATGATGTTAACCCTAAACATTCTGTCGGGGAACATGGACAAGATGAACGTGGGTGGATAATGTTAACCCTAAACATTCTGTCGGGGAACATGGACAAGATGAACGTGGGTGAATGATGTTAACCCTAAACATTCTGTCGGGGAACATGGACAAGATGAACGTGGGTGAATGATGTTAACCCTAAACATTCTGTCGGGGAACATGGACAAGATGAACGTGGGTGAATGATGTTAACCCTAAACATTCTGTCGGGGAACATGGACAAGATGAACGTGGGTGAATGATGTTAACCCTAAACATTCTGTCGGGGAACATGGACAAGATGAACGTGGGTGAATGATGTTAACCCTAAACATTCTGTCGGGGAACATGGACAAGATGAACGTGGGTGAATGATGTTAACCCTAAACATTCTGTCGGGGAACATGGACAAGATGAACGTGGGTGAATGATGTTAACCCTAAACATTCTGTCGGGGAACATGGACAAGATGAACGTGGGTGAATGATGTTAACCCTAAACATTCTGTCGGGGAACATGGACAAGATGAACGTGGGTGAATGATGTTAACCCTAAACATCCTGTCGGGGAACATGGACAAGATGAACGTGGGTGGATAATGTTAACCCTAAACATTCTGTCGGGGAACATGGACAAGATGAACGTGGGTGAATGATGTTAACCCTAAACATTCGGTTGGTGAACATGCACAAGTGGAAAGTGAACGAATGATGTTAACCTTAAACATTTTGACAGTGAACCTGCGCAAAATGAGTGCAGGCAGATTAAGTTAAACCTGAACATCACTTTCTTTCTGAAAACATAATTCTATAATCATTCGGACAATTAATGAATGTATGGGAACTAGGAGAACGTCATGACAGATTAATGTTCAATCACAGATTTTAGATGTGATTGCTTGGGCAGTTTTTCACTCCTGTTTTGGTTTGTTAATCCAACTGCCACACAGGCGCAATACCTAGGCTATTTATAGATTCTGATAATACTAAGTAACCGCACCCATGACGCAGCAGTAGAATTTCTTATACTGAGAAATGGTCGGTCTAGTTTTGGGACGTCTTAAGCCTGTATCCCACAGAGAATGGTTAAGTTTATCTTACATTAAACAACAGTGCTGATGGTATAAATGAACTGCCTTAAGGTGAGAAGAGACAGACTCACAAACAGGTTTCAAATGCAGTTATTTCTACTGATAATTCACATAAGACATAACCATATCATTCTGGCACAGACATGATAGGTTTACGCCAATAGAAAGAAGAGGGCCATAATGAATAAAATTCTTATTCATTCTTTTGAAACTTATGGACCCTGATAACAGTACATGATACACAACAGAAAGGATTTTCAGCAGCAAAGTTTAGAGAATAGAGAATCAATGTACCTAATCATCGATGTGCCGCCATTAGCACAATATACCCTTGAGGTCCACAACATAGGAGCCACTGCTCTGTTTATCGTGGAATATGACGATGGAGTCGGTTTGATAAAATGTGTTTTCTTAATTTAGCAGTGCAAGACGCTGCCGATGCTTGATGCGTCGCACATTTATATACAAAGATGTAACTTCTTTCTTTGAAATATTCGCTCGTTGGAGTTAGGTTATCCATCAATTTTATGAGGTTTTGATGAAGCGAACTTTGACAAACACTTAAACACAGGGAGATCCCTGGATCCCACCACAGGATCTGTGAAATACATTTACCTGCCCGACGTGGCGGTGTAGGTGATTTGTGAGTAATAACCAGTGAAGGCCCACACTGCAGAATCCTGCTGACCCATGTCGGTATAGCTCTCCTCTGATTGTTTTTGACACACCTGGCATGAGTGGACATCATATCGTCAAGCTGTGGCGGTTAGAATATGACTATAAATACTCCAGTCAGTAAATTCTTCTAGGTCCGTACGACACATGGGGTTATAACTGACCCTCTCTATTGTTGGTACTTGAGGATCCATGCGAGCTACAGCATCCAATATGACGTGAATGTTATAACAATATCATCTCCCCTACCCTCATTTATTTTTTCAAAATCTCACTTTCCCCACTAATGGTTGCTGACCGTCAATTATGTTGACCAGGCTACCCTACCTTAGTTCAATATTTTGAACCGTACTCCTAAACTTCTTATTGATTCCTTTTTCTGACCTCTTTTTTTTCTTCAAGTGAATTAAGCCTCTGCATCTCTCGTGGAATCAGAAGCTGTGCATTTTGTTAGCAAGTTAGAGCATCCTTAATCAACCTGTATAAAAATGCACCCAGTACATTTTGTGTGAGTGTGTGTGTGTGTGTGTGGGATGGTGATGTCTGATTCCGCCTATAATACACTACAGCCATTCGCACTTGTTATTTGTCTAGTCTAGTCTGTCCTCTTGATTTAGCTCTTTTATTTTTAAGGTATGAATATGCGTTCACTATATTTATCTACTATGCCAAATAAGATCTGAAACATTTTTTGAATATTCATTTCTTTTATTTACATTTTATACAAATTATGCCCTTATGTCTGTTATTGTTAAACTTTAATCAAACGTTAAATTGATCAAGTCTTTGAATAGGCCTACACCACAGTCATCAGAGGCAAATTCAACGTTTTTATCATTCTTATTCTGCAGTTATGGAGATAAAAAATTTGGCTTTCTATTGAAATTGATTATGCTATTAAATGCAAAAATGTTTCATTTCCATATATGTTCCGTTTATCGATAACTTATAATTGAAATAAAGCAAATTAAAGTGAGCAGGAGTCACAATAGGATTTTTGAAAGAAAAGGAACATTAATCGTAGGGTGCGCACAGCCATCGATCGAAAATGCCCATGAAACACTTAGTTTTATTGACACGCATCAAGGAGGAAAAAAAATCTATCACTTATAATTCATCTTGGTGGTACTTACTGCAGATTTTTTGCAGCTACCTCCCTTGGAGATTGGGAAGCACGGGTTGAAAGAGTAGGCCGATCCATCGTAAGAAAATTCTTCTGGAAATCTAATCACAATAGATATTACAAGAAGGACATTGCATAAAAAGCGTTAAATTCACTTGAGAAACAAATGTGAAGCGTCCAATTTACATACCATTCTTACTGTAGATTATAGTTATGTTAAAACATAATTTACTTCAGCATACATCCTTTACAATAACAATAGTAATCCCATGCTTATCGCGGTTTTATTGTATTGAAGTAAAAGCTAGGACCAACATCAAATTTTTAAAGCCAAGGTGGCAGCAATCACTAGGGTTCTGTATTTCTCAACTCGCATTTTGGTTTTGGTCTTTTAATGTTGTTATTCTTTTTTCATGGGCCTGGGTTTGCTTTTTTCATTATTCATTAATTTGAGACAATCAATAATTATACTTAAGTGGAGACCCACCTGGCTGTCCCATCTTGGTTTCCCAGACTGCTAATGTCCACTGTGCCTGTACCATCACTCATCACACAGCGGCAAGGTCCCTCCCCAACACAGTTTTGGGCGTAGCAACCTGGCCAATCACTCCACAGCAACGCCACAAAAGCCGCCATGATGACTCGTGTGAAACTCAACATAAACATTTTGGTAAATAACGTGGACCCTTTTACATAGAAGCTTTTTCGTGATCTAAAACAATCATTTTAATCCAAGTTGGTAGTGGTTGATATTCGATTTAGCTATCAGCGCTAAGTTTTAAAACAATCAAACTAATTGTGTCTCCACTAGAACGATGCTTTCCTGGCTGCGAGACAGTTCTTTGCTGCAGGCGTACCCTTCTATGGATCACATAGTTACCTGATCCAAAAAAAAATTGATACAAAAATCTTCGATGAATATTGATTAACACAATAAGATGAAGATCACAATTTTACTGTGCCGAGAAATAACTAAGATATTTTGTTACACATAATAAAAATATTCACACTAAAAATAATAATTGAATATTAAACTAACAGAAAACATTTGAAAAGCTCTTATTGTGTTATTATAGTGTTAGAGAAATTGCTTTGCATACAACCTGACACGCTAGTATTGTTACATAGGAAATCATTACACAACTTTGATAAAGATTATCAGTGTTCTCGATGTGTAAATCGAATAGAGTAGGGCAATATTCAGCTTCCCTCATATCTTATAGAAATGATAACGCCTGAGAGATGTTGAGAGACATGCAAGCTCAATAACATCTCAATAAGAACAGTGAGCTAAATTTATAATAAAAAAAAAATCTAAATATGTTTAGAGATTCTTTAAATACTTATTTCCTTGTAGGTAAAAAAAACAAACTATAGGCAGCTATGAATCCGAGGAAGATAGTGCACTTTTAGGCCCTCTTTTGCTGTACTTCATAGCCTTCTCGGAAACGTTTAAAGATCTCTTTAAATAAATTAGGAAAGGTCAGAATTTGTTGATTTTTCCATTTTTTTCCTTTAACGAGTGAACAATCTTTTTACGATTTTACAAGCTCTTAACAGATAGAGTTATCTAAGACAAGCAGTGCAGCAGCCCTGAGAACAATGGCTGTTATTAAGGTTTTCACAGTGGCTACTGCTTTCGATGAAGAATATTCGTGTGGCGTAAAACATGTGTCGTAGAAAGATATTTACGATAAGCTTGAGTCAAGTTAATAAGTGCAATACTTGTTGTAAGAGGGTTAGTTCATGGGAGTCACTCAGCCGAGAGCGATACATTCCATTCACAATAAAAAAAAAAGAAGGTATAGATGTTAAGCCCACAATCATCTTTCTTTGGTAGGGTTTTAATAAATAGTGTTGGACATGAACTCAACAACCACTGGCTTGTATAAAGAGAAAAACGTTAAGACCGAATCCTTTTTTCTTGGGTAGCTCTCAATCTTTCTGTCTTATCTAGGACTCAGTGATGTGGCCAAGTGTTAGTGTCTTGTATTTACCCTATTAGATTTAGCTGACTAAGTGAAAACTCTCTAATTTAGTTTTCAAGCCTCTTTTCCCCCTCTAGAATCCTTCGAATTCGTATGGATTGTTGAAAACATTACAATTTTACCAATATATCTCTTCAAACATTGACTTAAATGAAATAAAATTAATTGACATTTTTTTCCGATTAAATCAACACCTCCAACTGATTTTATAAAGCTTCCCTCCTTTAGTTTCTGCAACTTGCAAACTTTATGCATGAATTAACAAACTCGAAAATTATATGACACTAATCAAAATTTGTTCCATGTTTTTGTCTCCATCTATTTTATTTTCTTAAAAGAATACTGAATCTTAGACAAACTGTGCTGTAACAGCTTCCCCCACTACTCGTGACACCCATACTTGCCTTGTCAAAAGTCTGCTATTGTTTTAAATAATTAGTATCAGTGAGTCAGCCGTCGGTATCACCGTGTACGATGGTTGCCCCTCCAATGGATGCCACAACAGCCCCTCCAGCCCTCTCGGTCTCGACTTCTGTGGAGGACCTCCCCAAGAGACAGCCCAGTGATTGTCGTGACGTCCATCAGTGACATTGCCGGTCTTACTCTTTTCCTGCAGCCCTCCACTCTGCCCATTAGTGCTGCAGACATGAGGTCTGTTTTCTGACTTCTGACGGCAGGACCGATTTATCTGGGTCTTTTTTTTATTTCATTCATCAGACTCCTCTCTATACTCAGTTCATTCAAGACACTTTCAAATAATTACTCTACTCTTCTTAAAGTGTTTTTAAATGCTTGGTTGTATCTCAGAGAGGTGTTCTGATATTTATATTCAAGTTATTTCAAAAGTGATAAGGGAAGGATGGAGAGTGATCTCTATGCTTGTGAAAAGTTGTTTGCTTAGTTGCTGTTTTTTTTCAAAATTAAAAAAAAAAATAGACATGTGGCCTCCTTCCCCTCCCCATCTCTCTCTGTCCGCCTGTCTGTCTGACTGTCTGTCTGACTGTCTGTAAATGTATTTAAATACATGACTCCAAAATATAAAAGTGCGCCATACATATCTAGACTTAGATCAAGCTCGATCTAGATCTAGATCTAGTTCTAGTACGTCTGATTAAAACGCCCGAAGCAGAGACTATTGTGTCGTTTACTTCAGACTACTAGTCCTAGATTTAGACTTAGAGATTTACAAAGTATATTCTTAATACAATATATGTAATTAATTAGCGAAGCCAGATTAATCAAGGCCTAGTTTATCCGATGCATTTGAGGCACGATATCGTAGATCTACATATAGCTTTTGTCAGATCACTCACCTAATTTTTTATATAGATCTACATATATTGAAATTTTAAAGCCATTGGTAGTAGAGTATGATTAACTAAAGGGAGGACAAACCCTCGCGTTTTTTCAAGCACATATATACTTCTAGATTAGATCCTATTTCTAATGTAGATCAACCTTGCAAAGAGTAATACTTTAAAAAAATGTTTACTAAGTTTTTAAAGATGTACAATTGTGCTGAAAGTAATATTTTACTACACTTTTCAACACAATGTTCCACTAGAACACTATTGATTATAACACAGGATAAGTAAAGTTTACACCCTCATTGACCAAAACAGTTATGTCGGCTCCGGAAAATTACGAAAATGCCCGGGGCATCCCGAAGGGCCTGTTTGTGTATCTATCCGTTTTTCCTTAATTTGTGGTAGGAACGGTATTTATAATATCGATAGTTTGTTTTGAGTATATTGTAATTAGACGAATTGTAAAATTTTCCAGTTTTAATTACTATCGTTAGCTGCTACTCCATCTATACTTACAGTATTATATACATTGTACATTATTGTAAAATTTGTTAATTAGTTTTATATAGTTTTTGACATTTAGTTCTATATACCTGAGTTTCTTTCACACATTAATAAAGGTTATGGAAATTTGATATTCAATTTTTATTCGAAATGTTTTAACGTCCCTTAGGCTGTCTTAAAGTCTTCTATTTAGTATTTGGAAACGCATGATGCCTACCTTCATTTAATAAACCCTAAATTACATTTGGATTTAATTATTGTCTTGTATTGTGGTTAACATTTTCTTTTATAGTAGTCCCTTCTTTTTTCTATTCCCCCTAATTTTTTCTATTTTTTTTCTTCTTTGTCAGTCTATCAGGGTGTTACTCTCGCGGTCTCTCTGAATTTCCCTATCTCTGGCTGTTTGAGTCTGTCTCTTTGGTTCTGTCTCTATCTCTTTCTCTGCCTTCCGGTCTGTCTGTCTGTCTTTCTGACTGTGTGTCTGTGTGACTACCTCTGACTCTCTATCTGTCTGTCTGTCTGTCTGTCTGTCTCTCTGTCTCTCTCTCTCTCTCCCCAACCCCCCCCCCCTCCCCTTTTCCCCGTGGTTCTCTCTACTCATTGATTATGATGCGCAAGTTTGCGGGAAAAAGATGTCTGTTTCTTTCAAGATTGAAACTCAAACTACCTCTCCTACTAACGGAAGTTGTTGGTGTGTTTTGGGTAACGGACAAAACACCAAGACAATTAACGCATTCAGTATTTTATTTAGCTCTAAATCTAATTTTTGATCAAACTTTGTGTCGCCAGAAGCATTTGAAAGCAGAAACAGTGAATCCGCATATGGATTTAAAAAAAAATTATTTTTAATCTAGATTCAAATCAAAGTTACATTAAGTTTCAGCAAACCGTGCCAGAAGTCGACAGTTGAGAATGGCGAGTCAAATCGTACAAAAAGCTCTTCGTGTGAGGAGAATCCTGAACGACATGGCAATAAATAAGGAGAATCGTATTCGCGAGATGGTGGGTCTGCCTCCACTGGAGTCGTGGTGGTCCCAGTGTAAAGCCGCGGTGTGTTCCAGCGTCAGGGCGTGTCTCTGTAGGGTCTTCTGCCCGTGCTGTATCGAACTGCCGACCATTGGGTAAGTTCTCACCTAGGGAAGCTCCATTGAGCTCTGTATATATTATTACTCTAGACTTAACTAGATTTAGCTCCTCGAAGGCCGACCAGCTTGAAACGTAACTGACCTTCAACAAAGTATTGTATTGATCTGCTGACTGGAATTTTTAAATTCAAGACTGTAGTGTTTGAAACTAAAACCCAGACAGGCAGACATCTAGAGAAGGATAGAAGGACGACGAAAAAGAAAGAAGGTTCTATGTGGCTTTAGGTGGGTGTGCATGTTTTTTGTTTTGTTTTGTTTTGTTTTAGAGGGAGGAGAGTAGGGGGAGGCGGAGGAGAATAAAAACGATGGACAATATAGTAAAGATGGCTAAGGGGGGGGGGGGGGGGGGTTAGAGGAAGACACAGATTAAACTAGAATGTGAACGATAGGAACCGATATATAGATTTGGTTTTTAACTATCGACTTATTTTTCTTTTCAGAGAATTTTGCTGTCCCGAGGGCAGTTTCACCTTTCGTCTTTGCACGACTGGTCAGTACCCGCATGAACTAATCAAGAGTTTCTTCTGCTTCCTGTGCGGCTTGCTCTTGGCCATGGGCATTTTCTTCTTCTTTTGTCTCCAGGTACATGTGTAATATAGCAGAGTTTTTACTATTGTAAGGCGATTTGAGAGCGACTTATGTGTTATTTACTGTGGTTTAAAAAACATCATATTTTGTTTTCTTTAGTTCTTAATATGAATGTTTTTTTCACTTCGTCAAAAAAGCGAGCGTAAAAATCAATTCGGTACATTTTTTTTCTATTGTGAAGCTCCTGTGTGTCACCTCCCCCCCCCCCCCCTCTCTCTCTCTCTCTCTCTCTCTCTCTATATATATATATATATATATATATATATATATATATATATATTCTCTCTGTCACTTTCTTTCTCTATCTTTCTCATCCCGAGTATGTCATACATTATTTTGTTGCCTAATTTCTAATTTGTAATTTATTCTAACTCTTTGTTATCAATTCAAATTAAATCCAATATCATATTTTTAAACTTTCATTGTACTTTAAATAAAGGACGCAATATGCAGTATAACTTTCTTCATCTTCTCCTCCTCCTCCTCCTCCTCCTCCTCTTCTTCTTCTTCTTCTTCTTCTTCTTCTTCTTCTTCTTCTTCTTCTTCTTCTTCTTCTTCTTCTTCTTCTTCTTCTTCTTCTTCTTCTTCTTCTTCTTCTTCTTCTTCTTCTTCTTCTTCTTCTTCTTCTTCTTCTTCTTCTTCTTCTTCTTCTTCTTCTTCTTCTTCTTCTTCTTCTTCTTCTTCTTCTTCTTCTTCTTCTTCTTCTTCTTCTTCTTCTTCTTCTTCTTCTTCTTCTTCTTCTTCTTCTTCTTCTTCTTCTTCTTCTTCTTATTCTTCTTCTTCTTCTTCTTCTTATTCTTCTTCTTCTTCTTCTTCTTCTTCTTCTTCTTCTTCTTCTTCTTCTTCTTCTTCTTCTTCTTCTTCTTCTTCTTCTTCTTCTTCTTCTTCTTCTATGTCTTTAATGTGCTTCTCAAGGGTTTAATGGTGTTTTATTTGAGCGTAAGCTTGAATTTTCTTAAATTAGCATCAATTCTCAACAGTAATTCTTTGTAACTTTTCCTTAACAGGTGGTTAGGTATTTCAGAATTTTACTATAGCACCCCATTTCTAAAGCAGTGATCTTTTTCGCTTTTTTTTTTTTTTTTTTTTTTTTTTTGCAGCTGGAGGTATAGCAGTTATAAAGATTCTCACTTTAGTGCTTGTGTATGTCCCTTTCCAGATAGAAGTCTTCTTTGTTAGCCTTGCTCGTGTAATTGCCAGTCTTTTCATTATTTCTGAAGTTCTTTTCTCATCGGTTTCAATCTAACATGCAGATACTCAAAACTGTTCCCTCTTTCTATTTCTTTTTCATCAATAGTTATCACAGAGTCTTACTTACAATGTCTATGTCCATTATTTTGGTTTCCATCAGATTTAGGCGCAATCCTTTTTCAATAAGATTTTCTAGGCCTTTTGATTTTGTGGCTAGCAGTGCAGTGTCATTGGTATATCTCGAATCTTTCAGTCGCAGCCCTTGCATGTATAGAGAGAGCTCATCATATTCACCATCTATGTGGTCATCTATTACATCTCTTATTATTCCTTCTGTGTAGACAGTGAAAAGATTAGGTGATTATACGCATTCATTTTTTACTCCTTTTGTAACAGGAAACCATTCTGTTGTCCCACAGTCTAAGTGCATCTCCAATTGCTGGCCTGCGTGAAGTGATTCGATCACGCCAATGAATTCAGTTGGAAATTTACTTCTTGGAGTGCTTGCCACATTTTCTCGTGATTTACTCAGTCAAAAGCTTTTCAGAAGTCAGTGTAACAGGTATGAAGGCTGGCATTTATTTCACGGTTTCTCAGTATGATAATAGGCAGGTTGAAAATGTGGTTTCTTGTCCCTTTATTTTTTCTAAAACTTGCCTGTGTGGCGCTTCTTTCTTCTTCCACCTTGTTTTCAGTTCTTTTCAATATGACATTGTGCAATTTTATATGCATGGCTGAATAGGGATCTTGTTTTATAAAAAAAACACAGGACTTTGTAAGTCTTCTTTCTTTGACAATGTATGAAAATTGATCTTTTCCAATCAGTAGGGCATTACCCGTTTTCGAGTGTCTTTGTACACAACTTGCGATATGCTTCTACCTCTTCTTCTCCACTTTCATTTATTATTTCCGCTAGTATTTTGTCACATCCCGGAGTTTTTTCATCTTTGAAAGATGCTATAGCTCTATCGATTTCTGCTTTCAAAGGATGTTTCTTTCTGTTCTGCTCTTCTGATCTCTGGCTCACGGGCTGTGTTTGTCTGTTGGTTATCCGAGTCTAGATACTTGCAATAATCTTTCCACCTGCCGAGAATCTTCTCGGATTCTGTCAGAGTTTGACCGTTTTTTGTCTTCACTCATGCCAAGGCCAGGTTGAAATGTCTTTGTGAGGTTTTTTTAATTCTTCATACATTTCCCTGCTTCTGTTTTCTTTCATAGTTATGTTTTTCTATATTTTAACATTTTCCCATCGGGAGACTTTCTTTTATCACGTGTGCACATTTGTTTTACCTGTTTTGCAAGTGTTTTATCATCAGTGTTGTTCCTGACATTTTTACACTCTTTTCTTTCTTTGATTTTGTTCAATGTGTCCTCTGTCATCCATCACTCTTTTTTTTTCTTAGATATTTTTCTGCTATTTCTGAAATAATATTTTTCATCTCGTTTGCAATTTTTTCGGGTTCTTTTTCTTCAATATCTGTAATTAATGTTTTGAAAAGGTTTCTTGTTTTAATGGTAAAATTTTCATCTATGTATTGTACATTATAATGTATGGGTCGTGTCATAATCCGCGTTAGGTCCAATGCGATAGTATTGAGGGGTCCCTCGCTTTTCAATCACGTTGTAGTCAATCTGATTTTCTGTTTTTCAATCGGGGATATCCACGTTTAAAACTTCCCTAGGTATTTCAAAAACATGGTGTTTTTAATACCCAGTTGGTTTGAGAGCGTTAATTCGACAAGTGTGCTTCCTTTTTCAGTTCTTGCCCCGAGATATGCCTCTCCGACTGTTCTACCCTCTTCATTGTGTTTTTTTTTTTTCAACTTTTGCTTAATGAGAATGTCTTATCTTTCTTGTTGGCGAATGTAATCTAAATTATATATATATATATATATATATATATATATACCGCATTATCATTCTACCAATACCTGCGTTCTTCATTAGCGCCACCTACAATTTCTCTGTTCCCAGTTAGAGGTCAACATGGAGCTTGCGCTGGCAGTGGCTATCTTCAGTGGACTCTTCTTGTCCATCGGTCTAGCATTTTTCAACACGATTCGATGCCTGGTCCTAATTGCCATCCCCAATTTCGCTTCCAGCAAAGGAAGGTGATCTCACAGGCTCGGATATTGTATCAAACAAACAATTTCTGACAACAACACTTTAATAAAGTTATGGAGCTTGAGACAGCTAACCAGGACGAAGAGTTTTATAACTAGAAAGCTTATCATTTGACAGCCGTTTGCTAGAATCAAGCGAGATAATTTTGAAGAGCGGAATATGTTTTTCTATATCATGTGAGCAAAAATGATGGTTTAACAAATCGTTTACTTGGTATATTAGACAACATTTAAAACAAGGACTTCCGAATTCCATGTTAGGGCTTTTCGGGTGATTCTGGTTGTTGGCTTCGGCCGAAAACGTCCAATCAAGCTCCTCTTTTTTTCCTACGTATCTGTCTATCTAACGGCTCTTACCCTGCATGTTACCACGATCTATTATCACTCTGCCCATCTATAATGGATTTGAAAGATCAGAAATAGTAGCTATAGACCAAAGAATAGTCACAACTTGAATGAAAGTCTATTTATGACCACTTCATATCATCATTTTGGTACTAGTAAATATTTAGACAATAACATCTATTATAGCTTACAGGTACATGTACTATAACATCTATTATAGCGAACCAGTACATGTACACTAACATCTATTACAGCGAACCAGTACATGTACACTAACATCTATTATAGCGTACCGGTACATGTGCACTAACATCTATTACAGCGTACCGGTACATGTACACTAACATCTATTATAGCGTACCGGTACATGTGCACTAACATCTATTACAGCTTACCGGTACATGTACTATAACATCTATTACAGCTTACCGGTACATGTACTATTATAGCTTACCGGTACATGTATAATAACATCTATTACAGCTTACCGGTACATGTACAGTAACATCTATTACCGCTTACCGATACATGTACAATAACATCTATTACAGCTTACCGGTACATGTACTATAACATCTATTACAGCTTACCGGTACATGTACTATTATAGCTTACCGGTACATGTATAATAACATCTATTACAGCTTACCGGTACATGTACAGTAACATCTATTATCGCTTACCGATACATGTACAATAATATCTATTACAGCTTACCGGTACATGTACTATAACATCTATTACAGCTTACCGGTAATGTACTATTATAGCGTACCGGTACATGTATAATAACATCTATTACATGTACATGTACTATAACATCTATTTATAGAAATGATAATGATGAAAGTAATAATGCTAATACAAATAACATAATAGTAATAACAATAATAATAATCATGATAATAATAACAATAATAATAATAATAATAATAATAATAATAATAATAATAAGAAGAAGAAGAAGAAGAAGAAGAAGAAGAAGAAGAAGAAGAAGAAGAAGAAGAAGAAGAAGAAGAAGAAGAAGAAGAAGAAGAAGAAGAAGAAGAATTAAATAAATTAATAGATTAATATATTAATGGATTTAACGCTTTCCTCTAACACATTGAGCTTAAGGTATTCATGCTCTTAAAAATGAATTAAAAAAAAAAAAAAAGCTTTAGACATACGTACAATATATCATGGTTAATTTTGTATGAATGAATCAAGTTTTTGAGTTCCTGAATTGCTCCTCGGATCTCACATTTCTATTGTCAGGTAAGCTCTTCCAAATCATTGGGGATGCACGACTCTAAGATCTGTCGCTGTACATTCTGTGTGTGTTTTTGTTAGACTTAGTTTCTCTTAAAGTCTTTTCTCCTGCTTCTAAGAGAAGGGAATGATGTGCCCATGAAAATCAAGTGGAAAAGATAGATAGGGACACATGCTATGGATACAAAGTTGTAAAAAAAATTGAGACCAGCTGGTAGATATTTTATTCTTGTCTGACCGGTACCCAACTGGGACGTCTTAAACCCCTTTATATTGCATAACACGTCGATTTTTCTTCCTGCTGGGGTAGGAACAATAAAAATGAAACAAACAAACAAACAAACAAAAACAATACCACCTCTGATTCTAGCATCCTTTCGGCAGTTTACATATCATCTTACTGCAACAAACGGCAGTTATTCCTTCCTTCCAAGATAAATCTAGTTGCCAAGAATTATTTAGAACGTTTTGGTTTCCTTAGAACGACGTTTATGTCATAAAAATGACCTAATGCGAGCAAATTATTAAGCAAAATTTTTATTTACTATGGTTTTAGCACTATAAATAATCTTAATTTTTAAAGAGGAATTGGGATAAGTATTTATACATTTTTTATCACCAGCGAGTATAAATCAGAGAAATAACTTTTTCAATATATTGAAAATGTTATTCCTTGTATATAAATGCTACAAGAAACCTTCGCAAAAACCGTAGAGACAAACCAATTTCATGTCATTCTATACCTTATCAACGCTGTGTTCGTGAAATGGTTGTCAGGTCTTTCATCATCATGTACGCCATGGTGTTGATCGTCAACCACCCGGTTCAGGACTACTCCCACAACCTGACAGTGCTTACCGACGCGGCCACCTGCGGACAGAGCATGGCTCTCAACGAGACGAGGAGGCTTGTGGAAGCGGCCACCTCTCCTCTGGTCTCTATCATTAGCGGAATCAAGTAAGGCCAGTCCGACGACGAGTAAGGAAATGATAATTACTCCATGTTTACTTGGAGTGCGCGCGCTGAAAATGTACTCTTTGAATCCCAGAATTTGGTTTCAAGTTGGATACATTCAAGTACACATGTTATGATACATTCAAGCGCTAATGTTACAATACATTCAAGCACACAAGTTACTATACATTCAAGCACACATGTCACGATACATTCAAGCACACATGTTACGATACATTCAAGCACTCATCTTACGATACATTTAAGCACACATGTCACGATACATTCAAGCACACTTGTTACGATACATTCAAGCACACATGTTATGATACATTCAAGCACTAATGTTACAATACATTCAAGCACACAAGTTATTATACATTCAAGCACACATGTTAGACACATTCAAACACACATGTTTAGATACATTCAAACACAC
>JAWDGP010006428.1:70000-80000 GCA_033675545.1 Elysia crispata
TAAAATTATTTCATTTCTGTCGAAATGAGGGAAGACATTTGTCCTTAAGTGTTTATTACGGCAGATTGTTCTCAATGGTTGTTAACCCATCAAAAATTCTTAATCATAAAGTTTCAGGATCATATATGGATGTTAATTGGGCAAATATTGAAATTTTCCAAAAATCTATTTCACCGGTCATGTAAGTAAAACAAAACTCAAGCAATTTTCAAAGACAGCTCTATAGGTTTTTTTTTTTTTTGACAACTTAAACTGTTTATTTGTTTGTTTATTCTTTTATTTATTTATTTATAATTGTTGCTGTTATTGTTATTATTATTATTATTATTATTATTATTATTATTATTATTATTATTATTATTATTATTATTATTATTATTATTATTATTAATCAATTTTGCTAGTAGAAGTATCTTTTTTTCTGGGAAAGGAGGGGGGACAGCAAGAGAGATTAAAAAAAAAGGCTATTTTGAGCACATGCGCAAAATCCCCCCGATGAAAGCCTGCACCCGTCGATTATAGAGAAATATCTTCATTCTTGAGACTCCCACAAGGATGCTCTTCTCAAAAAAAAAAAAAAAAAGCAATAATAAAAAAAAGGAATTAAAAAAAAAAAAAAAAAAATTCATGAACATACATCGAAATTATTACGATGGTTAAATAACCACGATTTAACGATATATATATATATATATTATTCAAGGCCAATGTTCTGCCTGCTCCTATTGGCCCCAGGTGTTTCAGGATGGATACCGAAGATGTAGAAGGAAACTCAGTATCTTGAAGTTCATGTGCTCTGTGGTGAGGTTGGTTAGAAAAGTCTGCTACATCGCTCGAATTGGGGAACTACTGTGCCTTGTTGTAGACGTCGTGAAAAATCTGATTCTGCAAAAAGTAAGTAAATCACTTTGTCTTTGATCCAGGCTGACAGAGAAATTCGGACTAATGTATAGACAGGTGAGTGTGTAGGCGCACACAACAGAGGTTAAGACAGACAGACAGACAGAAAGAGAGAGAGAGAGAGAGAGACAGAGAGACAGAGAGAGAGAGAGAGAGAGAGAGAGAGAGACAGACAGACAGACAGACAGACAGACAGACAGACAGACAGAGAGCGAGACACAGACAGACAGACAGACAGACAGACAGACAAAGACAGAGACAGACAGATAGAGAGAGAGAGAGAGAGAGAGAGAGAGAGAGAGAGAGAGAGAGAGAGAGAGAGAGAGAGAGAGAGAGAGAGAGAGAGAGAGAGAGAGAGAGAGAGAGAGAGACAGATAGCCAACAAGGGCAATCTCGCTAACATCATTTTAAAAAACATGAAACAAAAGGAAATTGTCTCCAAATCCATAGCTAGGTATTGAATCAAATATGACAGTATGAGATATAAACTCTTTGCGGATGTTATAAAGCTATACAAAAGTTAATCAATTTAAACTTTAAATCTAAACATTCATTCTATGTTGCAGTTCATTAACTTACAACATTGCTCCTCGGAGGGTTTACAAATATTATTTTACTACATTTCAAGACATTCTTGGTGGCAGGTCTTGTGATCGTGAAGTTAATATGAAAACTGAAATCATATACAACAATAACTTGTGAAATACGCGATAAAAAGTTTCTTAATGACACTTTTCAGATCGCATTATTCTTCTCTCTCAGGTTGCTCGACCAGTTGTATCCAAAATTCGAAATGTTAGGGAAATGTTTTATTTCAACGTGTCCATTGACTACCATTATGTCTACACTATGAACCAGTCACGGCCTTACAGGTGACTTTCCACCATTAAAGCGTTTTTGTCTTCTTTTTTTTTTTTTTTTTTTTTTTTCAAATTTCACTCTCAAAAAGCTAGAAATTTAAATAAGAAAGCACCCATTTCTATTATCCCTGTCTATTTTGTCCCTGCCATAAATCTCGCCCATCACATGCTTGATGCTCTATCTTTTCTAATCTTCTCCTAAGAGTTAAAGATGATGAATTTTTTTTAATCAAATATGTTTATTGATTTAAATATCGATTCAAATTAGAACTACTAAGGCTTTCTCACATTTTTTATCAGGTTATATTGCGGAAAGCATCAGGAGATTTCAGGATTATAAACTTACACATTTTTTCCTTACCTTTAGTTTGCAATTTCATTTCTTTGAATAAAGATGTCTGAGAAATGTGTACATTAAAAAAAAAGAGACCCTCAAGTGATCAGAGAGTAAAACAAGCTCAAGTTAAGGATTACTTCAGTTCGCACAAATATCATTTTAAATTTTTTTAGAAGGGTAAATTTATCATGATAAAAAAACCAAAGCATATTTGTAATAATGATAGCTCTAAAAAAGTCTATAAAAAGCATCTCACCTCTCACCTCCACCTTTCACAACACATACACACACCAAAAAAAAAAGAAAGAAAATAAAGTTTCACATGGTTGCAGCAATATTTGAATGCAGTTGTACACCGAGCTGAGGAAATGTTTTTCTCAGTAACGCAGTTTTGCCAATCGGCTAATGATCCTGCTGCTACAGACGGGCTATAGAACTAGTACTTGGCCTTGTTAGAGTGGTGAGGGAGATCAATAAACACAGCAACAGCAACAGCATACCGGGGCTATAGAACTAGTACTTGGCCTTGTTAGTGTGGTGAGGGAGATCAATAAACACAGCAACAGCATACTGGGGCTATAGAACTAGTACTTGGCCTTGTTAGTGTGGGGAGGGAGATCAATAAACACAGCAACAGCATACCGGGGCTCTAGAACTAGTACTTGGCCTTGTTAGTGTGGTGAGGGAGATCAATAAGCACAGCAACAGCACACTGGGGCTATAGAACTAGTACTTGGCCTTGTTAGTGTGGGGAGGGAGATCAATAAACACAGTAACAGCATACCGGGGCTATAGAACTAGTACTTGGCCTTGTTAGTGTGGGGAGGGAGATCAATAAGCACAGCAACAGCATACTGGGGCTATAGAACTAGTACTTGGCCTTGTTAGAGTGGTGAGGGAGATCAATAAACACAGCAACAGCATACCGCGGCTATAGAACTAGTACTTGGCCTTGTTGGTGTGGGGAGGGAGATCAATAAGCACAGCAACAGCATACTGGGGCTATAGAACTAGTACTTGGCCTTGTTAGTGTGGTGAGGGAGATCAATAAGCACAGCAACAGCATACCGGGGCTATAGAACTAGTACTTGGCCTTGTTAGAGTGGTGAGGGAGATCAATAAGCACAGCAACAGCATACTGGGGCTATAGAACTAGTACTTGGCCTTGTTAGTGTGTTGAGGGAGATAAATAAACACAGCAACAGCAACAGCATACCGGGGCTCTAGAACTAGTACTTGGCCTTGTTAGTGTGGGGAGGGAGATAAATAAACACAGCAACAGCATACCGGGGCTATAGAACTAGTACTTGGCCTTGTTGGTGTGGGGAGGGAGATCAATAAACACAGCAACAGCATACCGGGGCTATAGAACTAGTACTTGGCCTTGTTAGAGTGGTGAGGGAGATCAATAAACACAGCAACAGCAACAGCATACCGGGGCTCTAGAACTAGTACTTGGCCTTGTTAGTGTGGGGAGGGAGATCAATAAACACAGCAACAGCATACCGGGGCTATAGAACTAGTACTTGGCCTTGTTGGTGTGGTGAGGGAGATCAATAAACACAGCAACAGCATACCGGGGCTCTAGAACTAGTACTTGGCCTTGTTAGAGTGGTGAGGGAGATCAATAAACACAGCAACAGCAACAGCATACCGGGGCTCTAGAACTAGTACTTGGCCTTGTTAGTGTGGGGAGGGAGATCAATAAACACAGGAACAGCATACCGGGGCTATAGAACTAGTACTTGGCCTTGTTGGTGTGGTGAGGGAGATCAATAAACACAGGAACAGCATACCGGGGCTCTAGAACTAGTACTTGGCCTTGTTAGAGTGGTGAGGGAGATCAATAAACACAGCAACAGCAACAGCATACCGGGGCTCTAGAACTAGTACTTGGCCTTGTTAGTGTGGGGAGGGAGATCAATAAACACAGCAACAGCATACCGGGGCTATAGAACTAGTACTTGGCCTTGTTAGTGTGGTGAGGGAGATCAATCAACACAGCAACAGCAATAGCATACCGGGGCTATAGAACTAGTACTTGGCCTTGTTAGTGTGGGGAGGGAGATCAATAAACACAGCAACAGCATACCGGGGCTATAGAACTAGTACTTGGCCTTGTTAGTGTGGTGAGGGAGATCAATAAACACAGCAACAGCATACCGCGGCTATAGAACTAGTACTTGGCCTTGTTAGTGTGGTGAGGGAGATCAATAAACAACACAGCAACAGCATACCGGGGCTATAGAACTAGTACTTGGCCTTGTTGGTGTGGTGAGGGAGATCAATAAGCACAGCAACAGCATATCGTTTCAACATTGATTATTTTAAATTTTCCGAAAGAGTCTATCAGGTCTTTAGACTTTCATTTCGCTAAGCAGCAATCATCTTTAAGTTTAACCCGGGATCTAGTCAGCCAGGAAGTTCTTATGCATAAGGCATTCGTCGCACATTATTCCTGGTCCATTTGTCATAGAAGTTGGAGAATTATAAAATCGATTCTGATATCTAGACCAATTATTCGGCCCTTAAGACAACTCGGGCAGTCATGTGCGGTTATTATGATTACTATTAGTTTTGGATCTTATACAGTTCAAAGGGGCATTGCGTATCTAGAGTCACGGTGTTTCACACATGTGGACAGCTTCGAGATTCTGCGTTATTAGATATTTTTTTTAATTTTTTGTTTGTTTCGTTTTTGTATGAGTCATCCTGGTTAAAGTCAGGCTATCAGATGGTGATTTGTTTTTTCTCCCCAATTCTCGATGCATATTTAGCGAAGTTCGCCGAGCGATCATGGACGAGGTGAATGCCAAGTTGAGCATTGTACACATCATCCAGGTACTTCTTGACAACGTCATGTGCTTCACATTGCTGCTGGTGGTATTCAAAGCCGTGCTCTATCGGAGGAAGTTCCTGACAAAAGACAACTTCGACAATTTTTATGTAACAAAAAGACTTTACGAGGTAATTTGTTGTTCGTGTGGCTAGGTGGATCCATTTTTGTAATGAATGAGTGATAATTAGGATGGATTTACCGGTGCAGATGTGTTCGGGTGTTCTCATTTGAAACATCATAATAATTTTTCGTTTGAAAGATGTGATTTTTTTAACACCACATTTTAACATTCTATAGTAACACTATAAACTGACCAAAATGTGATGTCTGAAAAAAAAAAAAACGTCGTTAAACAGTTGTAAGATAACTATAAAAATTGGCGCAGAAGAGAGAACAATATTATCTGTAAGATTAACATAAATAGGGGACTTAGTAATTATTTTCGTTTTATCACGAGCAAGATTCCTCGGCCTCGTGGCCATGTTGACTGGTTGTGATTTTCAGATTAGTTTACATATGATGATTTCAGACAAATCTTGAGAAACTCAACTAGAGTCTATCAAGCAGGAGATGCTTGTGTGTGTGTGGTTTTTTTTATTGGGGGGGGGGGGGGGGGTAAAAAAAAAGACCTTCACCACTTGCACCGACCACAGTGTGAGTAGAAACTCCGTGCGAGTTTCAGATCGCGTTCTCGCTAATCCAGCAGCCTAGACGTCTAGATCATTTTCCAAAAAAGCAGGCATGTCATGGATATCATCACACCCATTAAAAAAAATAATTTAAGCAGATTTGCTGGTACTTAAGAATTCTTTTGTTAAGAGATAAGATGCAGAGGCCAAAAGCTCTGCCTGTTACTTACACCATGTTAAAAAAAAATACAGTTTCAACAACAAATTCTCTCAAAACAGACAATACCTCTGTTTTCAATCTTTTTTCAATCTTAGGTTGAAGAAAGGAGATTAGAGATGGGTAAGGACGGGATTTTTCCGCTCCGACTTATGGAGAGCTTCCGGTTTCTTCCTACCTTTTCCTATTTTATGACAAAGAACGAGGTAAGTGAATTATTCAAAAAGCAGAAGTAGTAGTAGTAGTAGTAGAAGTAGTAGTAGTAGTAGTAGTAGTAGTAGTAGTAGTAGTAGTAGTAGTAGTAGTAGTAGTAGTAGTAGTAGTAGTAGTAGTAGTAGCAGTAGTAGTAGTAGTAGTAGTAGTTGTAGTAGTAGTAGTAGTAGTAGTAGTAGTAGTAGTAGTAGTAGTAGTAGTAGTAGTAGTAGTAGTAGTAGTAGTAGTAGTAGTAGTAGCAGTAGTTGTAGTAGTAGTGGTAAATAATAATAACAAAAACAATGACATTTTGAAGTTGCGCAGCAAATAAAACATAATATGAGTATGACCATATGTTGCTGATGGAATATGCAATTTTTCCAAAAATAAACTTAAAGGTTATGGCTCCAATAAGTCATAAGTTAACAAACGAATTATTCAGACTTACGCTTACAATGTATATTATGTATGCGTACATGCATTTAAATAAACAAATATAGATGTAGATCATTTACTGTATTCGTATTTGCTTCATCTGCGTTTCGAGTCTCCTCTGATCAAGCGACTGGGTATTATTTCCAGTGACCCACGTTGAAATAGAAGATAAGAATCGAAACAAATAATAGGTGCAGCGAATCTGAATATAGTAAATCATTTAGATTTACCATAGAAAACTTACCTAGTCTGTTTCAGTGCTACTTACCTATGAAGCTCCTCTTGTTGAACACTTCTTCTAAATGGAAAGTCTAATCGTACACGTCACTGTTTTTCTTTTCTAAATTTGACTCCATTTACTACCGTGCTCGACAGTTGCGCAAGCTTGCCAAGGGCCTCTTGTTCTGGCTGTTCGGTGTGTTTCATGCCACTTACTACATCGTGTGCGACTACAGTCTGTACTGGGTGCTGGATCTGGTGAGACGTCACATGGACTACACCAGCAACGCCGGGGTGCCACCTCACCTGCAGCTCCATGTGCAAGGCCAGGGACCAATGGCGGATATGTACAGAGTGAGCCCCCTTATTCTGCTTAAAACGGATCATTTTTTATGCGCGTAAAATTTCCCATTCACTGACCTCCAGGATTTGATTCGGTGCTTTAACTTACGCCTTAATGTAAAGTATCTAGTATTAAATAATGTATTTCTAAATTATTTGTGTAGACATTCTTCAGGGAAAACAAGCATAATTTATTTTTTTGATCCATTAAGGTTTATCATACACATGTTTACCCAAATTATCTTACACGTGTATCATTTCTTGAATCATAATAACGATGCTGACTTAAAGGTAACAACCATTCTACTTATGTCGATAGACACTTCATTAAAACATGAACTGCTGTTTAAATAAACAAGCTTGAATAGTGAGCCGCCTTTTTCTGTCCTTTCCTTTCCTTTTTTTTTTACGTACATTTAGCCATTAAGGTTTGTTTATCATATGATCATACCATTAATAAAACTCGTCAATTTCTTTGTTTGTTTTATTTTATTAATTTTTTTTTGTTTTTTGTTGCGGAAGTTGCTAACCACCTTGCCATTCAAATAATTCTTTTCTTGCTTCATCAAGAGAATAACTGGTAGAATAATTGTTTGTTAAAGTTTGAATTAGAGTGGTTTCATGTTGGACCTACCTTTGGTCGTGGGCTTAAAGTGGGAAAGTCAGATTGGGAAGAAACTGAATGTCGCAGTAGAATCCAGAAATCAGGTATGTGGTGAAAGAAAAAGAATTGTTCAGTTCTTTAAAGATACAACACGCAAGATTGTCTCTTATGATCTTGTTTTACATTATGTTCTCAGATATTCGGTCTTTTATGTACCTCGATTCCTATCAAAATTTGTCAAAACGACGGAAAACCATGATTAGCTCTTCAACATAAACCTCAAAAACATTTCAGTAGTTTGAATTTTTTTGGGATGTGATGAAGGATGAAGGTTTGAGGAGATTCTGTTGCTATGCTGATCAAAATCTGAGTCAATTCGAATGACAACAATTCAATTTTGATGCAGACCACTCTGTTAGTAATAGGAACCTGCGGGTAAAACTTATTATAAATCTAGAAATATTGAATGAATTTGTTGCATCAGTATTAAGTTGGTTGTTTTGTTGTTTCTTCACAAACTCTCCGTCTACAGATTATTGTAAAATGTTCCTGTATCACTTGTTCATTAAAATCTATTATATGGACCGGTTCACTTAGCAAATGGTGTCCTGTTATTCGCGCTTCAGTGATTTTTCTCACCATTTTTTACCATTTTCTCATTCTCTGGCAGTCTATGGTCGGTGTAGTGGAACCTGTGGCGGACAGCGGTCTCAGCATCGACTCCTCCACATGTCTACCCAATCCCAAGGAGCCCAACTACCCAGTTTACAGGACGGTAGCCCTGATATACACAGTCACTTTCTTTCTCACTATCTTCGAAGCGTATCTTTTACGTCTGCAGCACATTGTGGCCAACATGTACTATCCGCACAGAGAGAAAGCGAGGGCGGTGTGGCTTTACAACCATATTCAGCTCGTAAGTTTTACAATTTGAATGTAAAAAAAAATAGAAAGAAATAAAATAAATTTTACGGACGAATACCGAATTATTATGTCTAAAACTAAAACTATTTCACTCTTGAGCTTATTGAGAACATACGGCTTCTTCTTCATAACAGATCCCAACTCTTTTCTGATAAGTTTGTCGGGCATTTTGAGCGCAAAAACTCTGCTGGGATTGTCAGGAAGCAAGCAATCCTCCAGATAACATTTAACAATGTTTGTAAATCAATAAAGTAGTTGCGTACCTTTAAAGTCAAATAATTCTACTTTGATAGTTTGATTAAATCCTTTTTGATTAAAAATGCATCTCTGGTCACAGACACTTCTGAAATAGATCTCAACCTGTCTCGTTAGTTTTAGATCATACATCTTTATGGTTTATGGTTATCCTAATGATTGTGTTGTCCGCACGATTACAAAACGTTGCCAGTCTCTCCCCCCCCCCCCTCTTTTTTTCCCACCCACACGCACACACACCCCGCTTACATATTTTGTAGCCATATTTTTAATTTAAGGTACATGTATAATATTGAAAGTGTGTTATAGCTTTTGCGTATGTGAAACTGTAGTGGTAGCGAGGCAAGCACAGTCGTATTCATGGCAGTCTAATATCCACACCCAGACTCCGTTATTATAAATTCGTTGTGGCTCTTGAGTATGGCTTTTTTTCTGCAAATATAAAAACAATGGAAACGGTGATATTGATAAAGCATCTCATTAAACAGCACGGGTAAAAAAGAGACTTGTTCAACAATCCAAGTCTTACCGATGAAATAGTGTTATAAGAGCCAATTATTCAGTCAGGTAGGCCCTACATTATAATCATTAGTATTGGCCTTTGTTTAAACATTTTCTTTTGCAGACTCGCGACTCCTTTCTGGTCTTTACAAGAAAACAAGTTGCACGAAAGTATAAGAATGAAATAGCCATTGAAAAGCACAGCTTCTTAAGTCGATTGGCAGCCAAGTCTAAAGTGTTTAGGTGAGACTCATCTTGACTGAATCTGATGTACTCCAAGTCTAAAGTGTTTAGGTGAGACTCATCTTGACTGAATCTGATGTACTCCAAGTCTAAAGTGTTTAGGTGAGACTCATCTTGACTGAATCTGATGTACTCCAAGTCTAAAGTGTTTAGGTGAGACTCTCATCTTGACTGAATCTGATGTACTCCAAGTCTAAAGTGTTTAGGTGAGACTCTCATCTTGACTGAATCTGATGTACTCCAAGTCTAAAGTGTTTAGGTGAGACTCTCATCTTGACTGAATCTGATGTACTCCAAGTCTAAAGTGTTTAGGTGAGACTCTCATCTTGACTGAATCTGATGTACTCCAAGTCTAAAGTGTTTAGGTGAGACTCTCATCTTGACTGAATCTGATGTACTCCAAGTCTAAAGTGTTTAGGTGAGACTCTCATCTTGACTGAATCTGATGTACTCCAAGTCTAAAGTGTTTAGGTGAGACTCTCATCTTGACTGAATCTGATGTA